>CAUYRT010001962.1:0-123389 GCA_963574885.1 Lepilemur ruficaudatus
TGGCATCAGCCTAGCTCACAGCAACCTCAAACTCCTGGGCTCAAGCAATCCTTCTGCCTCAGCCTCCCGAGTAGCTGGGACTACAGGCATGCGCCACCATGCCCGGCTAATTTTTTACATTTATTTTTAGTTGTCCAATTAATTTCTTTCTATTTTATAGTAGAGACGGGGTCTCGCTCTTACTCAGGCTGGTCTTGAACTCCTGACTTTGAGCAATCGGCCTGCCTCGGCCTCCCAGAGTGCTAGGATTACAGGCGTGAGCCACCGCGCCCGGCCCATATTTTTTAGTATTTATATAATGAGCATTAATTAGCCAGTCAGAACCCTTGGCCTCTATTAACCAGGCAGCATTCAGTGAGTTATTTAACCTTTCTGAATCTGAGTTTCTACATTTGCAAAAGGAAGCATACGGACTAGATAATTTCTAAAAACCTTTCAGTGCTAAGCCATTCATTATTTTGCAAATATTTGTGATCGTCTTCTGTGTACCAGAATTTAAATGCAACCATGGACATAACAGCCTGTTTCTGCTCTCATGGAGCTGCCATTCTGTTTTAGAAAGACTACAGTGGTCAAGTAAACATTTGGAGAAACAAGATAATGCTATAAAGGGAATAAAATAGATTGGTGGAATAGAGACTGGAGTGAAGGTGGGAATTACTTTTCTATAGTGTGGTTAGACAAGTCTTCACTGGGCAGGTAATGGTTGAGCCGAGATCTAAACAAACAAACAAAAAAATTGAAAAAGCCATTTGATAACTGGGGAGATGAGTTCTGAATTGTATCTGCAATAATAAAATGTGAAAATAACACTGCTTATAGTTTTTATGTTTGAGCATTTTTCATAGCATTATTTTACTTGACCTTTACAGCCACTTTCCAAAATGAGCAGGAAAAGTAAAATTGTCATGTTGTTAATAGGCAGAAAGAGCAAGACTCAGAATGATGGTGTATGTCACCTGATACCTGAGAGTAAGTAAGCCAGTGACAGGGCTGAGGTCCAGACTTTGATTTCTGGCCCCTTGTTCCATCTGCTTCCCATTACCGTCCTACGTATGTTTTTCGGAACGGGTTCATCACCTACACCCTTCTCGGTCTTCATTTTGTTGATCGTGTTTCCCCATCTGAACTGAAAAAGTGATTTAATGATTGAAGTGCAGTTAAGAACTAAATACATTTTTGAGTGACACAATTGAAGGGGATCACAAAGCTGCTCAATTTAACTCTCTCATTCGACACTAGCAGAAACTGCACAGGGAAAGTGACTTGTCCAAAATCATAGGGTAGATTAGGGCATCTGTTCCAATCTCCTGTTCTCTTGCCCCCTGTTCATTAGTGTCCCAGGATGCGGATTTTAAGAAAGTGCTATCTCTTCCTTCCCTCCTTCCCTCCCTCCCTCCTTCCTCCCTTCCTTCCTCCCTCCTTCCTTCCTCCTTCCTTCCTTCTTTCCTTCCTTCCTTCCTCTCTTTCTTTTCTTTCTCTCTCTCACTCTCTCTTTCTCTCTCTCCTTCTTTCTTTTTTTGTTTTTAGTATGGAGATGAGATCACATTAAAACCACTGGCACTCCATTTGTATTATAGTTTGCTATCTTTTGTTACCCCCTTTTTGCCACTTTTTGCACGCTCTTTGCATGTCAATGTTTTGGATTGTTTTTCTCCATTTATCCGTGTATATTATCCAGGCCAAATTTCATTTTGTCATTTCCTGCTGATATTTTGAAAAGCCTTTGGGTCCTAGGCTTCACTATTTCTTCTGTTTGTGCTTAGAATGCTGCCTATTTCTTGGCCACTGTATAATTCACGTGGTACTGAATTAATGCTCCCTTCCTTGTCATTGGAACCCGAAAGAGACTTGGCTGAAAATCATTTAGGGCTTTGAACATTATGCTCTATTGGCTGTATTGTTATTTATTAGAATTACTATCTTATAATCTTTTAGGCCATTTAAATAACTATACTAAATTCAAGGTGATGTAAATGCATCTTCAAGTTCCAATTCATAAGACTGTCAAATCTCTATATTAAATTTTAGTCTGATACGTGGTGCTTTTTCTATCCAAATATTTCATTTCTTTTCAAATTCAGCTAAGATGGAAAATAAAACAACATTTAGGACAGATGGTAAAACACAATATCTTACAGGAAAAAAATACTATAAGATAGTTTATTTAGAATTGGATGTTTCCCTCTAATGTGTGCTTGAGTTTGTATGATGACCTCATTTAATATTTTCATAAAAATATTTATATAGCACAATCTGTTAAAACAGTTTCAAATCAGGTTTGATAAGTCTTCAATATAATCAATAACAGAGATTCAAAAGCACCGGAAAAAGTTTGTTAATTTATCATTTACCGAGTAGCTGCTATGACATTAATACTATTCTAAGTATTAGGGATATAAATATAAGCAAAGCTGGGGCCAATTCACAAATATTTCAGAAGCTGAGAGCTGTACATAATCATTCATTCACTTATTCACTTATTCTTACATATCAATAACATAATATGGCCAGGCTATTTTCTTGATCCTAAAGAAAATGATGCACTTTAAAACTTACATCACATGGGAGCAGGTAAAAATAATAAGTAAAAATTTATTTTAGATAGTGAATAATACTGTGAAGGAAATAAAACAAGATGGCGTGCTACTCTCTGATGGTGATGGAGGGATAGAACATGAGCTTACTTCAGGCAGATAGGGCTGTCATTTAAGGAGGTAATATTCGAACTTGATCCCGAAGTAATTAAAAGGCCATGAGAAAAGTCAGGAAAAAAGTATTCCAGGGAATGTAGCCATCAAGTTCAAGTTCCTGGAGCAATATCAAGTTTGGCTTAAGGAATAGATACTTGTTGAATGGGTAGATGTCTGTCTGGATGAATAAATGAATGAATGAATGAATGAATGGAAGGTAGTGAGCAAGGGGGATGGTAGTAGGAATTGGAGGGAAAAAGCAGGGACTTGAAGGTCATGGTGCAAACTTTAGAGTTTGCTCCACATGAGACGGGAAGCCATTGAGGAGTTTTAAGTGAGGGAGGTGGCATGGTGTAGTTTATATTTTTAGAAGAGTACTATAACTATGCTCTGAAAAAAGGATTATTGTGAAACACATGTAGAAGAAGCAGACAGACAGGTTAAGTGAGCATTGCCATAGTGACGGTGGCTTGGTAGTATGGTAGTGGTGGAGCAAAGTGGATCTATTTGGAATGTCCTGGGAGAAAATAGCCTACAGGATATACTGATGGATTTTGTGTGGTATTGACAGGTGGGCTGAAAAAAATGGGAGAGATGGCTGGGAAGGTTTTGGTTTGGTCATTGTTGGGCAATGGTGGTAGAGTCATTTGCTAAGGTAGAGGAAAAGGGAATGTGGGGAGAAATCAGTATTTTTGTTTTAGACGTGTTGAACATGTGATGACTTTAAATGCGTAGATATTTATTAGAGATGTCATTGTATCTCAGTTAGGACTCAGAGAAGAGGTCCTATCCAAAACCATAAATGTTCGAGTCATTGGCACAGAGGTGTTTTACAATTTTTATTTAAAAACTGGGACTGGATGAGAGAGTGTAGATAGAGAAGAAAAGGAGGCCTCAGACCTAACATTGAAGTTTGGCAGCATTTAGTGTAGAGTTAGGAAAGAGAAGACAGTAAATGGGTCTATGCGGGACGAGCCAGAAGGTACTAGGATGACCCGTTGTCATGGAATCCACGAGGGAGAGTACTTGGAGAAAAGAGGAGTGGGTTACTTCTTTATATGCTTCAAGGAAGTCTAACAAGATGAAGATTTTGATGAATGGTTAGTTTTGGCAAAATTTAGGTCAATGATGACCTAAATGAGACTGATTTTAGTGGAGAGGTGAGTACAGAAGCTACATTGGAACAAACTGAAGAGTGTCGTGTAGGAGAGAATGGGGAGAATGTAAGTCTAGATAACTCAATAGATTTTACTCTAAATCATAGAAAGAGAAGTGTGAGATAAGAGAGAGGATTCAAGAGATGTAGAATGAAGGAAGGTTACAATTTTTTTTAATTTAAAAACTTTGTATTATTCAAAGTTTTTTTATTTTAAATTTTTAGATGGGCTATATCCTATTTTGCTTATTTGGAAGAAGAAAACAATGATGCAGGAAATAGAGGGAACTGTTCTGTGAGGGACAAGCAGTGAACGCAAGAGCGACAGATGAGATGTCACGAAGCCGAAGAGGCTAGAGTTAATTTTTGATGGGAGACTCAAAGGCAGGGAGCAGCTTTTTGGGCTAAGGAAATAAGGACATGTACCCTGAAGTGTAAGTTCTGGGAAAGAACTGTCTGTATTTGAGGGTGGAAATGTGGTTGGAACTAAGAATAAATAGGAAATTTGGCGCTGCTCTACCAAAAGACTTGAAAGCTAGGTGGGGAAGTTAAAATTTTGTAGGAGTCCATTAAGTAATTCAAGCATAAGACTTACATTTTAGATGAATCACTCACAGGCTGCTGAGAAAGGATTGAAGAAGGGAAGACCCAAAACCGGTTATAAGAGTGTCTTAAGAACTAAGTAGTTGGAGGATGAGGCTGCTCTGTGCTTGTTCTCCATGATGGGCTTGAGTGTAGAGTTAATGTGACAATGTGGGACAACCTCCAGGGACACTCTTCTGCTTTAGTGCTTTCAGTTTGTTAGATGATGCCTGCCTGGTTGAAACAGTGAAACACAGGGAGGAATTTCTGGTCCGTGTTGTATGTGACCAACCCTTGAAGGAACCAGAAACCAACTTCAGCTTCTCAGGTTCAGTAGACCTAGAAGGCATCTGAAGCTTGTTAGCAGATTCATGGTTCTTTGAGAGTCCTTCATCACCCTCGTCTTTTGTATTCTGGGCAGGCTGATCTGGTTGAGGAGGTGAAGGACAAACCCTGGTTTGAATAGAATTAAATGAGGTCAGCAATGTGAGGTTGACACAAAGCCTTTGAAAGACAGGCTATATAAAGTCAAGATATTTCTGTTCCAGAGGAAGCATATGCCAATAGAGCCACCTCCCAGCCCCCACCCAAGCTTCCCCTTTGTAAACCATCAGGGGGTCAGGCACTCCTATTCCCCTTGTTCCAAGAAGCTAATATTTGGATACAAAGATTGTGCTTTGTGTTTTTTTTTTTTTTTTTTAGTCTTTTTGTTGTTGTTTGGATGAATTACATGGCATGAAGCTTGTTGTTATTGGACCCATCCCTAAACCAATAGTTGAACTTAAAACATACTATTTTTTACTGGTCTTTAAAGCATTTTTTGAAAGTAACCATTGGACTAAAAGAGTATCATAATGCCAATCACTATTCTCTTAGCTAGAAATAGAAACAGATGTTAATTTCTCAAAAGCTGACCCGTCATCATAAAGAAGAAGTTTAGAAAGGCAGGAAAATCCACTGGAAGGTAGCCCATCTCAGAAGAGTGTGCATGCAAATTCTTTGTTTCATCTTGAGCTCCAAATCAAATCATCTCCTATGACTGAGAACTCTCATCTGCCCATCTACAGGTAGTTTTTCATTTGTTTATTTGTTTGTTTTGTTTTGTTTTGTTTCCTCAATGGGCTGTGGACTTGGTAACCCCAAGAGCTTCTCGGACTAGTCATATTTAGCCCATACCAGTGGATATTATGAAAAGTGAAATCAGAGATTTCCAAAAGTGATACTGAAACTTGCTTAAGGGTAACAGATTACTTTTTTCCCAGAATCATATATTGAAATTTGGATCTGATGAGATAGCATGGTGCAGTGGATTGGACTTTGTGTTTCAAGTCTAAGATTCAACATTCTAGTCTTTACTGGAAATTTTCTTTAAAGGTTCAGCAAATCTCTTCAACCTTATGAACCTCAACTTTCCCATAGGCAAAATGAAATAATTGCTTTCAGCTTCATGGTCATCATCATAATCGTCATAGACCATTTACTGACTGTTATGTACTAAGTGCTGTGACTGTATTTACCACTAGATGGTCCATGCAGGAAGAAATCATGCATGTTTTTATTTACAACTTGATGCCTACAGTTCATCATAGTACCTGGCCCATAGAAATAACTAAGTAAATATTTTTGCTTATTATGTATTTATGTTAATTATTCAGTGATTTGAGCATCATAAAAATTCAATCCTTCAACTATTATTCAGATGAGGAAACCAAGGACAAACCCTGGTTTGAATAGAATTAAATGAGGTCAGCAATGTGAGATGCTTAGAAATTCTAACCAATTTGCCTGAAGTCAAATAAATATTAATAATAAGGCACATCTGCTAAGCAAAGTCAAGTCTTACAGCTCATTGCCTTTAACAGTATTAAAATTATGATACAAAATGACTTTCCTGCTCAGAAAAATCTTCAAAGTCTCCTGATTCCTAAAGGATAAAATTCAAATTTCTTAATATGGCATTGATTTTTTTTTAAATCTGGCCTCAGATCAGTTTTTTAATTTATTAATCCACTACACTCCTTTACTCAAGTATTGGTTGAGGCTCATCCTTCACTTGTACCCCTCTGTCTAAATGCTCAAATTCCTTTCATTTTTCAAGATGTTTATTCGAAACCATTTTCTCAAGGATGCCTTCCCTTATTTTTCTCAGAAGTATTGATAGAGAAAGGGCTCATACTGATTCATCAATGTATTCCAAGCACCAGCACAATGAACAGTTGATCAATAAATATTAATTAAATGAACTGGTCGCCGCCTCCAGTTCTCACCTAATGATTAGAAGCTATTTTAGCTGGGGATAATGACAGCTCTCAGTCCTAAAATCTCCAGAAAGCTTTGATACATCTTTTCTGTTGCTCATTCATTGCTAATATGATTGCAAATGAATTATTGGGCTCTTAATCCCAGCTGGACATCATAGAAATGTTTGAGAGGGAATCCCTTGAGGGTTTGTTTCAGAAAACTGCAATCTCAAGGTTTGAAGAAATTTTGTAGTGAAGCTAGTAAATATTTTAGGCCAAGTGTGAAATTCCCCTAGAAGAAGATGACTCTGTTTTGATGAAATCTGGTTTGCAGTACTATGGCCAGTAATTGCATTACCAAAAAAAAATTATGTGAGCACCTAGTTACTTTAGACTATGCATAATCTGTTAAATGAAGTTAAATATGAGGCATTTGTCAGCTTTCAATTGTCATTCATCCATTCATGTATTCCTCAGCTTGTATTTGGTACCACCTTCACTTTAGGTCCTATGTTATTAGTTGGAAATACAGATGTGAAAGACTCAACAATTTTATCCCCAGAGATCCTCACTGCCTGGTAGGGGAGACTGGCACACAGACTGACTGTGATGGAAGAGTTCTGGGAATCATGAGAACACACAGGAAAGACACTTAACCCAAGTAGGGTAGGAGTCAGGGAAAGGGGATTAAGAATACAGAAGATTGCTAAGGAGACACCTTGGCTGAGTCTTGAAAAACCAGTGGGAGTTAGCAAAGCGACAACTGGAAAACACATTTCAGGTAGAGAAAAGCAACCCCTGTGAGGGCATGGAGAAATGAAATGGAATGGTTGGTTTGGAAAAGTGCAGGAAAAGGACAGTTCGTGAGGGGTCTTGTGTGCCAAGCCAAGGAAAATTATCTTCTCCTGTATGCGGCAGGGATCCATCAAAGGATTATGTGCAAAGAGGAGACACGGTAAGATTTGTATGTTGAGTAGAAGACTCGTAGCCAAAATGCCCCAAATTAACCCACTATTCTGAAGAATACACATGATCTCAGGCCTTGTTTGAAGAACACATTGGCTTAAGTTAGTTTTTACAGTAACCAGTAACTTATGATTATCTGTTCAAGATCCTTAACTGGTGAGAGTCAGTGTGAAAACAAGATTTCTTGTGGAGATCATCCCTAAGATCTTGTACTGAGGGGACATAAGTAATTTAAGTTCCTCCTCCCTTTCCAGCTACGAGCTCTTTAGCTGTTGCTTTCACTTGTTCACCTGGGTGATGCCATAAATCGCCGAAGTTTCTAATCCAGCTAAAATAATTAGTGTGTGCCAGTTGTGTTGAAATCATTCCAATATAAGCCATAATATTCTTAAGTTGTTGCTTTCTTCTTTTTTGTTTACTTGCTTCCTTGCCATTTATATTGAAAACAGCTCATGCACCCTCTTTGATCATTTCCATCCTTCAAGATACCTTAGGATCTAGAGCTGGGTAGATAAAAGTAGAATCTCTAAGAACACTTCTCCTCCAAACCCTACCTCATCCCAGTATCGTCATTGTTAGGAATAGACCCTGTGTCTTCAAGACTGATTTTATTTCCCCATTTCTTAGTCTGTTATGCTTTTTGATCATATGTAGCCCCTTACAGAGGAAGTATAAAATGTAATCTTGTTTTCATTTTGTAGATGGCGAAATTGAAGGTTTGGGAGGTGAAATACCATGTCCAAGATTGAGCAATAATCAGGGGCAGATCAGGAGTTTGAATCCTGGGTTTCTGACTCCAAGGATAAGAACTCTTAACAATAGCTCTCACCCCAGCCTTTGCTTATACTTTAGGGCAAACCCATCTTATTTCCCTAAGACTTGGCCTTCCAAGCTTCCCAATAGGGATAACAATCTCTGTGTATCTCAAATGGTGTCCTTTGGTCACATCACAGGAATCTAGGGACATGGCATTTCATCTGGATGCTCCACGGTGGCATCCGCCATGTCTGTCCACTTGCAGAAAGTCCATCTGCCTCAGGCTCTTAAAGCTGGCTCATTTCTTCCAAAAAGAAAAGAAAGTTTCTGGCATATGAAAGTTCAACTGGGGAAGACAGACTTTGCTAACACCACCCCACCCATATCAAGTCTCCTAGGTGGACAGAGCAGATTTCTAAATGTGTCACCACATGAAAGGGAACGGATCTGAAATGAGGAATTCCCTCCTGCTAGGGGAAGGTAAGGTGGGACGGAGAAATCATAAAGCCCAGTGCACTCGCACGGCAAGCCAGTCACCGCCAGTATCTCAGCTGCTTCTCCTTCACCCTAAGACATAATCTACAGAAAATTTTCAAGGGATACAGAGTCTAAACTATATTTGGACAAGAGTGTGTACATCAGGGATGCCGAATTTTAGTGACTCATTCATTCAACAAATATTTGTCAAAAGTCTATTAGATTTTCAGAATGTGTTTGCATACATATGTATATGTGTATGCATGTGTGTGTGTGTGTGTGTGTGTGTGCGCGCACGTGTATAAAATTTTCACAATACCCCTGCCAATTAAATGCATTATTATCCATGTCACCTAGCGGCTAGATGGAAGTCAGGGTGACAGGGCGACAATTTGACTTTGGTATGGACTTCAATCTCTTCACTCACTAAAGCATTCAAGGAGCACCAAGTAAATTGATGTAACGAAAACAAGAAGGCCAGTTTTGTTTTATTGTTTTGTTGTTGCTGTCTTTGTTTTTCCTGGCCATGCATTTGTATTCCATTCCTCACTCTGTTCTCTTCAGCGCTTGGGGCAGAGGGAGTCGAGAGGGAGAGAGAATTCCCCAGATGCAGACTGACAGATGTAGCTGGAGGGCCCCCGGGACACCAGTAGCAACAGACACTGAATCACAGAGTCCAAGGATGTTATTTTACAAAGGGACTCACAAGAGCTCTGTCAGCAGAATCTTGAAGAAGAAACCAGGCATCTCCATAGCCCCCTTTTCTTTCGCTTTCTAACACCGTTTCTTTTCTGTCTTTTAACTCTTCATCTGCCGATCTGTTTATCATCTGTCTGCCTACCTACGGACCTGTTTACCTACCTTTGTCGATCTCTGTCTCTCCTCCATTCTAAGGCTCTGCTGATTCCAAGCAGACAGATTTATTGTGGTCTTAAACATAATCAGAAAGAAATTAACTTTCATGAGAATACAACCCTCGCCCCAATTCCTGCTACTCTGAGAGGTTCTTTTTGTTTTTTTGCTTTTTTTTTCCTAAGGAAGTGAATTATGTCATCTTAGAGAATAAATCTTATTATAATCTTACCCGATTTGTCTTTATATTGGAGGAGAGAGAGTGGTGCCAAGAGTCAGGCAACACCACGATCTTATTCTCTAGAGGTTGTGTTTTCTTCATTCTGGAGATACAGTGTGTAGGGGAAGATTTCTCTGCTTGGTGTGAGAAGGCAACCTCTTGCTCTGCTACCAACTCTCTCTGTGACGGGGATTCAGATGGCTTCTTCTTCTAGCTCTCAGTTTTCCATTAGATACAATGGGTGAAGAGGCTGGCTTTGCACACCTCATCTTATGCAATCACTGCTACAATTCTGGGTAAAGATCATTACCTCTGTTTATTTTTTTTTTCAAATGAGGAAAATTAAGTTTGCAGAGGTTAGGTTATTTTATCTAAGTCCTACACACCTTATGTGTAGCAGACTAAGGATTTGAACATACATTTGCCTAATGTCTTGCTCCTTGCAGTCCTGGTCATCCTTGAGTTGGGCCTAAGTCATATTATATGTAAACTGGCCACATTCACCATGAGGTTGGGGGTACTGAGAAGTACTGAGCCTGTATTCTTTTCATGGTCGAACTGCCAGGCATGCTACTGGTCACTGGAGTCCTCAGCTGGCTTAAACCCATCCTTAAATAATTGAATTATAATGAATTGATTTATTCTGGCTCTTTTGACAGTATTTCTCTATGTAAACTGTTTGCAGAAATAAACAAAGGATTTTGGAGCTTAGAAAGGGCTCAACATTCTGCTGCCCCTGAATTCAATGACTCCTTTTTCGGATAATCAGCATCGTAGAAATCCAAGTCTTATTTCTCCTTGACCCAAGCTCTTTCTAGCTAGGGGAATGTTGCTTAAAAGCGTTTCAAGTGAGTACTGATTTCACAAGCCGATTTAATTCAGCCACTTAGAAACAAATCGACCCCTTAGAAGAGGAGTATTTTTTCTCTTCATGATTATTTTAGAATCCACAAAGCACATTTATGTTCATTTCCTGCCAGAGTTCTATGGTTATCCCGAGAGGTTGTCCTGGCTGGGACTATAATTTGTACATGATAGATGGGGAGCCAGAAGCTGAAAAGTGAAGCTAGTTGTGCAAAGTTACAGAGCTAACATAAGGGACAGAAATTAAACCTTGGTCTTTAGCCCTAAATTCAGTGCCCTCTCCAGAACTCCACTCCATTCTTTTGGGGAAGGATATCCTGGATTAGGCAGGATCTTTAGGGTGACTCCACATTCTGATTTGCCTGCCTATGGTATTCAGATTTTCTCCGGACATGTGCCTATCGCCCGGGCATAATTTTTAATAGCACCACTAATCACTCTCAAATGCTCCAGTTTAGATGATAAATTATACAGCAACCCTAAGACACTAGATAGGGACCACATTTCAAGGAGCTTAGACTCTTTCAGAGGAGCTGCAACACGTAGGCTTAATAGCAGCACAGCGTGAGAATTGTTAAAGTGGGATTCTTTATAAAATAGGCACCCACACAGGAGGGGGTATTTAGCTTTGCTTAGAAAAGTTGGGAAAATAGCACAGAAGAGCTGACATTAGAGTTATTAAAAGATGGGCAGGATGATCTATTTTGGATCGCCACATCTAGGTTTCCTCTTGTATTGTTCTGTGTTGAAACATCAAGAAACATGCATAGGTCATACCTGCTTAGCTGACACCCTACTGCGGGCCTTGTGCTTCTGTGATCCTTGTCCTTGCCGCTAAGTGAGAATCATTGCAGCCAGCTACAGCTTTAAATCATGCCAACAGGAATGCTCGCTGTGGTTTGGATTATATGGGAGCTTGGGAATTCACTTGGTCTTTAACTAAAATTTCGAAGGTATCTGACAAGCCCTCCATAGCCCAGAGTGTTGGACAGGAAGGGTTCTTGGAGTTCCAATAGTCTGACCCACTTCTTTGTTCTGATTGAGACCAGAGAGGGCAAGAGACTTGCTCAAAGTAACAGAGCACTTTAGTTTCAGAGCTGGGACCAAAGCCAGTTTCTCTAGTAGATCAGTTCCTTTTTATGTAAAACTGAAATCCTCTTTGGAGTTAAATAAGCCTGATTTGCAGCCGGTGAGGTTCTGTGGTGTCGGATAATGTACTCAGAGCCTGGACAATGAATGCTGGAGTTGGAGGCCCAGGTTTGGCGTTAGCACGCTGCGTAACCTTGGGCACGGTATTAAAGCCGCGGGGGGATTTTACTTTCCTCATCTGGAAGATTAGAATAATAACACCTTCTGCACAAAGTTGCTGTGAGGCTCACTTGGGGTAATGAGGGTGAAAGTAGTTGTGAACTTTTTCTTTGTATTGTGGCAAAAAAACCCCCACACAACATGAGATCTACCGCCTTGGCATATTTTTAAGTGTACGGTACAGTGTTGTTAACTGCAAGCACAATGTACAGTACATTTCTAGAACGTCTCCTTCTCTTATGATTACACCTTCGTTCTCACTGAACAGCAGCCCTCCATTTCCGCTCCCCCGAGACCCTAGCGACTACCGTTTCACTCTCGGTTTCTATGAGTTTCTCGACTTCAGATACCTCCTATGAGTGGAATCCTGCAGTATTTGTCCTCCTGTGGCTGGCTTTTTTCACTTGGCACAATGTCCTCCAGGTTCGTCCGTGTTGCTGCGTATGACAGGATTTCCTTCTTTCTGCAGGCTGCGTAATACTCCACTGTGATTGACAGTGCTGACGGTTTGGATGTCTGATGCCACAGTCGCTCATGGGCGCTGAGGCTGAAGAACAGATATCTATCTAATCTCTCCCTTTCTATGTCCATCATCTCCTGCAGAGGAACCCAGCCGGTGCTATTTCCATGATGGTGATGGAGTATGTGAGGAGTTTGAACGAAAAACTAGCATTAAAGACTGCGGTGTCTACACGCCCCAGGGCTTCCTCGATCAATGGGCATCCAATGCATCAGTATCCCATCAAGACCAGCAATGTCCGGGCTGGGTCGTCATCGGACAGCCAGCAGCATCCCAGGTAAAATCCCAGCCATGTGCAGCGTTTCCCCCAGACACTCGGAATCTCTGCTATGCTTTTCACGGCTGCCCACCGCGAAGGCAGTGTCGTTGGATGTGGCCACTTGAGCGTGTCTTTAGCCAAATGCAATGTTAGGGCCTCATGAGTACCATGCGTAAAGGATCAGCTATGGAACGGTTAGGGCAAGGAACATGTAGTGGTAGTGACTGTCCTCCTAGTTCTCTACCTGTTATTAGTCATGTTTGGGGAAAGAACTCCATTTTGGATATACCACTGGAATTCAAGGAGGTAAGAATGAATTCATTTTAAAAGTCCCACTTTTTAGGGGGGCTGCCAAATTGTGTGTTCCTTGAATTAACAGTAACCCTATCATGATTTTCTATGTGGCCCTAGACTAGTTTCCCCATCTCTCTGGGCCCCATTTTTTTCCCCATCCTTAAAACAGAGAGTAGTTGAGTTTGGTGATCTCCAAGGATCTTCCCAATTCTAAGAAGCTGTGACTCATTCTGCAGTCCCCTACTGCACTATTTATACACCATGGTTCTTTCCCAGGAGACTGACAGCTTAGCTGAGGGAGCGAGAGTTTTGGGGCCACCAGAGCTTGTGTGATTCTAGGGATGGCCGTGCTGTCCCCAGAGCTCCCTTTCCAATTATCCTGCCGAGCAAGCACCTGCCTTCTTCCGAGACTCCCATTTCCCAGAGATATGACTCAATGCTTGTGCCCGCCTTGCCTAGTGGCCATTTCTGAGACCAGCCTGCCTCCTGGCCTTGCAATTGAGCCATTATTCCCAGACAGTCCTCTCTAATCAATCGCCTCCGTGACGCAGGTTCCATCGGGTAGGTCTGGCTTCGAGATGAAAGAGATAAGACCTTTTCTGGAGCTCTGTAAGGAATCACTGGGTGAGGTGTAGGATAGCACCACCTCCTTTCTCAGTGATAGTGTTTATTTGATCATCTCTCGGTTCATTTTTTCCTTGTGTTTACATTATTAGATCCTTTATTCATTTGTGTTTATTTATTTTTGGAGACAAGGTCTCCCTCTGTCACCTTGGCTAGAGTGCGGTGACATCGCCATTGCTCACCGCAACCTCAAACTCCTGGGCTCAAGTGATTCTCCTGCTGCAGCCTCCCTAGTAACTGGGACTATAGGTGCATACCACCACGCCCAGCTAATTTTTAAGAAATTTTTTGTAGAGACAAGGTCTTCCTCTCCCTCAGGCTCATCTCGAATTTCTGGCCTCAAGCAATCCTCCCGCCTCTGCCTCTCAAAGTGATAGGATTACAGGCTGCAGCCACCAAGCCTGGCCCACTGTGTTTATTTTTGAATGCTGTGAGGAGAAGAGAAAGAAATGGGGACATGGTATTGCCTGATGCCTCTCCTGTACAGGGCCAGCCTGTTGAATGAATGAATGATTCATGCATGCATGAATGACTAGGGTTCATCCTCCCCCTGTGCCGCCTGTGTACTTGATGAACTCATCCGTGTGGTTGCATTTATCATGCTGAACTCTAAGTATCTGTTTGTGTGTCTGGCTTCCCCGTTAGGCCATTAGCTCTTTGGGAACAGGTTTAGGTTTTATTCATGTTTGTCCCCTCATCTCCCATGTCCTGCTTCCGGAACAACAGGGCTGAGGCCAGCAATAGAACCCAGTTCCTAAAAGTATTTAAAAGGCATCATTCAAACAAGAGAATTGTTAACACACTCAGAACCTCACAGGAACAAGGGGTGAGGTGGCAGCTAAAAAATCAGTCAAAGGTTATTGTGACTAATGTGAAGAAAGGAGAGAAAGACTTTTCCAGTCTCAGCTTTTGAAAAGAGGCTTCGTGGGGCAATTACTCCAATCTTGCAAGGTGGGGGCTGTCAGGAATTATGGGTGATGATCTTTTCCTAAACAAAAAATCCAATTAAAAAAAAAATCATTATAAATACTAGCGCTTCGATCTACAAAGAGGAGATGAGGAAACAAAATCATCCTATTGAATTATTCATTGTAACCAATTTTATTTTAATGAAATCGACTAGGTTCCATTACTCTGGGCTTGGACATAATCTTTGTTACAAGGAGACTTCAGCTGTAACTAAATTTGCCATAATGAGATCAGCTCACTGGAGAATACAGGGTCAGGGGAGGGGACATGTGTGCAGGCTGGGTGTAGGGCCAGGCAGCGTGCGGCAGAACAAAAGTCTTCTGAATTCCTCATCTGAAAGCAAATGGCTAGAAGTCGTTCACACACACAAACGCCCTCCCCACCCCACACAGGTGCACATGCATATGCACACGTGTACATGCATGCACACTCACACACACACACACACACAGCCTGCATAATTCAAGGAAAAGGCTATTCCTGAAGTGCAAACGTAGCTCCCTTCTGACAACGGAGAATGAGGAGGAAATAGAACCATGCCCTTCGTTACTGTGCACAGTGATTAGAGGAGACTGATAGTTAATTTTCACCCTGTCAGGGCCTCCAGTGAAGATGCTGATAGCTTGAGAGGAGGAGCTGGGAGGCTCTTAGAAATTTCGCTTAGAAATAAGGTGGGAAGGTGTACCATGTGCCCCTCATTTTCCCCCAACATGTTCATATACTCTCTCTCTCTCTCTCCTCTCTCCTCTCTCCTCTCTCCTCTCTCCTCTCTCCTCTCTCCTCTCTCACAAACACACACCACAAAGTCATCCATGAATAGGCCCCGTAGGAGTGTGGGCTCAGAGAGTGAGTACTAAAGCAGATAGAAGAGGAGCTAGTAGTTATCATGGTCCACCAGCCACTGTGCTGGACACAGACACCTTATAGCCAGTCCCTTGCCATTCTTCAAGGTAAGCGTTATTATCTACCTTGGAGAAGCTGAGAAGCACAGTGGCTTCCCCAGTAAGTCACACAGCCCATAAGGGGTGAATCTAGGATTTGGAGAATCTCATGGAAGATGACATTGGGAACTTGGGAACATGAGGTCATATCCAAAAGTTGGAAGTAACTGGATTCCTGGCAAACATCACCAGGAAACAGAAAGAGTCCTACATGGATAGATCTTACTGTTGAGTGTCAACGTGAAGACCCCATGAGATACTTGAATTCTCTTGGAACTGACTCAGAGTCACTGCCCACACCCGCAAATTCAAGCTGCTCCCACTCCCTGCCAAGGTGGCCGTGTTCCATGACCCCTGGTATTGGCAAGGACACTCTGTCAACTTGGGGAATGATGAAAGGACCAAGTCATTCCCATTTCCTCTTTATAATCCGGTTTTGTCCTATTCTCTGCCTTTCCCTGATGCCGTAAAAATGATAAATGCAGGTGTTTATTAGGGTTATGTGCCTAGCTCTGTGCTAGAGCTTGTGGAAGAAACCGAAGAAGTGGAAGACCCAGCCTTTGACCTTGCCACTGTGCAGGACTGAGGTGTGAGAATTCTATCAAGAGGCACAGCCTTAGCACAGTAAGTCTGCAGGGTCTGTGTGACGACTGCGAAGAAGCAACACTTGCTGTGCTATACGGCACCTACCCCTATACGGGTCGAGAATATTGATCGAAACTTCGGTTTTGGTTTTGGAGAAGCCTGCTGCTGCTAATGGTTTCCAGTCTCTCTCATGCATTCTCCTCAGACAAGATTCCCAAATTTGGTTAGGGCAAAGCTAACCCTGAACGTTGAGTCTCCTATCCGGACGTTATCAGAAGTATCAAAACTTCCTGGTTGTGCAAATTGGGCTGAACATCCTATCATAAGAGACATTCTTCGGATATTTTGGCCATGCACCTTCCTGGCCCAGCTGGAATCAAGAAGTTCCTGAGACAGAACAAAAATGGAAATGAACCGAAAAAAATCAAGTTATCTCCCTTCTGGGAGCCTCAGAACCTGGTTTAGTTTAAGAGCTTGCAAGAATCTCGTCTTGCTCTTATTTGGTCTCCGTGTTTCACATTTCTCTAATGTTTTACACAGAAGCCTGCCAAAGTGAGATGTAGATATCCTTTCCTTCTGCCCCCAGCCCCAGCATTTCTTCCAAAGCCCCAAAGTCCGGTTCTTTCTACCCAAAGAGGCACCGCTCTCCCTCCTTTGCAATGGCCCGCAGAGGAAATGGATATACTATCTGGAATGCACAGCGCTCTCCTCGGGATTACAGACCTTCAGTCAGCCAACCAATTTATTCGGTTAATCCTTTGACGGTAAAACTTAGACTAAGCATTTCCAGGGCAGTCGTTTGAGGGCCAAAGTAAAGAAAACCTGTCTAAGAACAAGAACTCTCTGCAGTGGGGTGGAGTGCCTTGTGATATAGGAAGTTCTCATCCTGCAGCACTCAGGTTGGGCTGCCGATTTGAATAGAAGATTTCTGCATTGGAGGGCAGGTGAGACCTGGGTGTCTCTCCTTTCGTTGTGATTGGTTCTCTGACTTTATATTCCACAAACCCATTATTGGGTGTATCAGTTGTTTGCTGCTTCATTTTGAGTTACCGTTATTATTCCTTGGCACATCCATAACAGTTTGTGTCTCTATTAACATACACATCATAGTATGTCCTGTGTTACAACAATTTATGTATTCATTTGTTTATTCATTTGATCAAACAGAAATATACTGGAGGCCGGGCGTGGTGGCTCACACCTGTAACCCTGGCACTCTGTGAGGACGAGGCAGGCAGATTGCTTGAGGTCAGGAGTTTGAGACCAGCCTGAGCAAGAGCGAGAGCCCATCTCTCTCTACTAAAAATAGATAAATGAGCTGGGCATGATGGCGTGCTCCTGTAGTCCCAGCTACCTGGAGGCTGAGACAGGGGGATCGCTTGAGCCCAGGAGTTTGAGGTTATAATGAGCCATGATGATGCCACTGCACACTAGCCCGTAGTACAGAGTCTCACTCTGTCTCTCTTTCTCTCTCTCTCTCACACACACACGCACATATATACACATATACATATATAAGTCCTGTGCTGAGAAATGTGAGGGAGAGTGCATGGGCATTATTGAGGTTAAGGGGAAATCATGCAAATCTGGCTTTGCCCTCTTCACTTTCAGTCTTACTTGGGAACCTTGAGTAAGTTACTCCTCTAGGAACCTTGGTGTCCTCCTGTAGAAAGTGAGAATGATAAGACCTACCTGGTCAAGGTAGGTAACACCTACCTGGTAGAGATTGAGTTTGCAGAGAAAACACTCAGTGCCAGGTTTTTTCACTTATTGGGTAGTATTAGTGCAAATGTTAATTTCGTGTCTTGTTCATGTTAGACTCCCCTGCACACCCCAGAGCTGTCTGCAGGGACCCACACAGTACAGAAGCTCAGTCAACATTTTGTTGAGTTAACTCTAATCAAGTCAGCCAGTGTTTATTGCATGCTCAGAACTACAGCAGGCACTTTGAGAAACTCCAAAGAAGTGCTGGTTCTTTTGCTGCCCTCCAGGAGCTTGCCATATCATTAGAGGGGCGCGTCAACTAGAAATAGTAGCCTAAGACCCGAGAGCGTGAGATCTAGGGGAGTTTCCCTGAGGAAGAAACCACGCTGCTATCAGCTTACTCAGCCAGCAGGGATGAGAGCCAGCATGTAGGATAGAAGAGTCCTTTGCCTATTTTCAGAAGGTCCTAGACCAATTTTACAAATAACATTTACCAAGTTCTTCCAGGTTCTGCACCAAATTCCTTGAATTCTAAAGCAATTACAAAAATAGGAATCAATGTTCTCACTTTACATACAGATTAGGGCACTGAGGCTCCAGAAGCACAGTGAGTTGTTTCAGTGCTCACCGTGTAAGGGGAAGAACCAAGATGCAGGTCACTGTGTTCACAATAGAAACCCAGGTATGGGACCAGGCAGCTCAAGCCTGCTGCGATCACTGATGCGTGAGAACAAACTAGAAGAGCTAGTGTCTTTTGTACCTTTTTATACATGGTATGCATTTAAGGAACACCAAGAAACGGGGAGCACTCTCTCCCCAATACCCCAAATACCAACCTGTGTTTCTGCTCTGCTGCCCAGATCTCCAGCGTTTTGGCATCCATTCAGTCGCTGCCCTCTCCAGAGAGTCTTCTACCCTGCGTGCATGGAAATAAGGGGAGAAACATAGGAAGTGTTTTAAATTGCCAACCCCTGCCAGTAAAAAAAGATTTCTTAGATTTGGAGATGGATGCCTCATTACGGGTGGGGTATGGGAGAAAAAGGAAGAAAGGCACAAAGAGGACAATAGGATGGAAGAGGAATCTTTGCTCAATTTACAGTTTTGTCACAAGCCATGTGCTGTACACAGGAAACCTCAAAATGCCAATAAAAGAGAATCACAAGATGTGTATGTTCTTGATGGCTGTCAAGGGACTAGACACCCACCAGGTTCTCTGGACACAAGGGTGAGAACTCCTTAAATGTGCACTTATGACACACTGTGTAGAGAGTGCTCAGGTGGGGGTACCCAGAGGAGGGCAGGGAGATATTTCCTGTGGAAGTGATTGCTAAGCTTCAACAACTAGAAGGATAACCTGAGGGATAGGACAGGGGTAGATGGAAGAGCTTGAGAGAGAGAGACAGAGGCAGACAGAGAGAATGATGGAGGGAGAGGCATGTCTAAAAAAACAGAATGAAACAAGACCAAAGACCAATAAGAAATAAAATGGCAGTTAAGAGAGATGAGGTAGGAAAGGTGGTCAGAGACATCCTGTAGATGCTTGGAATTTCACTTTACCCCGAGGGCAATGAGGAGCTTTTCTGAGTTTTTAAGCAGGGGGCTGACATGGTCAGATGATCATTGAGAGATGAGGACTGACATTAGTTGCACACCTCCTGTATGCCAGACCCTGCACTCAGGGTTTGAAGCACATTATTGTGCATATATTTTTTAGGTTATTAAGTGTGAAAAGTCTGACTTCCTTAAGTACTAAGTTTGACAGTTGATGTCTCTGACATTTCACTTTGACACTTCTTGTTTTATTTTTATTGTGAAGGTCCATCCTCATTCTTTTAAATGCACGGTTTGGCTTGTGGTTGTCTTTCAAAAACTTTTTTAGAGCAATTTTTGTGAAACCCTGGATAAGTCAAAAATTTGTGTTATTTTTGAATATGAGTTCCTTTGTAGAACCAATGCCACACAGACAGTTTGAAATATCAGTGTAGTGTTTGGGAAGAATGTGGCTAATGAACCCATAGTACATCAATGATTTGAGAAGTTCCATTCTGGTGATTTTAATGTTGAAAATGAGCTACATGGGCAACCTGAGACCAAGGTGGATAATGATGAGCTGAAAGCTGTAGTGGAAGAGAATCCATCTCAACCTAGGTGTGAATTAGCAGCAAGGTGTGACGCTACTATTCCAACAATATTGGACCATTTGAAATAAATTGGCCAGTTAAAGAAGCTGGATAGATGAGTTCCGCGTGAATTAAATGAATGCCAGCAGAGAAATAGTCTGGAAGCTTGCCTTTCTTTGCTGTCACAACATAAAGGCAAACAATTTCTATACCATCTTGTTACACATGATGAAAAATGGATTCTTTTTGACAATTGCAAGCTTTCGGCACAATGGTTGGCTAAAGATGAAGTGACAAAAACATAGTCCCAAACCAAATATTCATCAAAAAAGCTAATGATGTCTGTTTGGTGGTCCAGCACTGGTATTATCCACTACACCTTTGTGAAACCTGGTCAATCAATTATAGCAGATGTCTACTGCAACCAGTTGGATGAAACGATGAGGATGTTTGCAATTAAGCAGTCAAGATTGGTTGATAGAAATAGGCCAGTTTTCTTGCAAGACAACACTTGACCACATGTTGCACAAACAACGCTGCTCAAACTACAGAAGCTGGACTTGGAAACTCTCTGTCATCCACCATATTCACCAGACCTTGCACCAACTGACTACCACTTTGGACCCCTTTCTTGCAAGGAAAAATATTCAATTCTCAACACGCTGTGGAAAACGTCTTTTGTGATTTCATCGCTACTTACTCTCCAGGCTTCTTCGCTGCTGACATAAGCAAGCTACCGTTAAGATGGCAAAACTGTGTCAATAGATAAGGTGCATACTGTGATTAATTGTACTGCTTCTTGTCTGAGATATAATAAACTACACTTTTGATTCAAAATTGGATATTTGGTATTTAATGACCTAAATATTTCACAGCAACCCTACTGAGAAGTCTTACTCTCCCTCTCTGAACATGAAGAAACTGGGGCTCAGATTGCCAAACAGCCTCGCCAATGGCTCTCTTTCTTCTATTTTCTGTTCTTACATCGGCTAGTGATCTTATATTAAAATAGCCTTACTTGAAAACGATGCATTGATAAGCAATCTCCCCAATGCTGTTTAGATGACATTGTTTGCAAAAGGCAGGAGGAAATCTGTACCCAACACCTGGTGCTGAAGTCACTTCTGAGGGCTGTCTGTCCCCTCCCTGCCTGCCCTGCCTGCCTTCGCCTTCACCAAAGCATTGGACTCTTCTCATTCGTGAAATGGGACAGCTCTGCTGATGGTGGAAGGAGGAGAGGCAAAGGGAACACGCTGAAATGTTGGAGAAGATTCCAAGCACTTTTCCCAAATACCCGAGGGATCTGCTTTCTCCTGGTGGTTTCTGAATAATCTTTCAAGAACACATGTGCAAGTCATCTAAGGAGACAGAACAGAAAGTACCATGGTCTATTTCATGCTGTTCCATTGATGTGGGGCACCCAAAAATCCATCCAGAAGAGTAAAATCAGAGCCTGCGTCAAAAAGGAGCCTCCAAATTGGTTGGTGTATAACCACCCCGAAACTTGTCAGTCGGGCTGAGAGAGACTTTAAATCTACTGAACCTTATAGGATCCCAACAAAGGAATTTACCAGATTCTCCTCCTGGCCCTCTCTTCTCTCCATCTTTCACTCCTTCACCCTTTCAATATTTATTCAAACCTACAAAACTCCAGACACTGTCCGTGATCATTCCTGGGATTCAGTCTGAAAAACTTTTGAGTGATGGGAGTTTTAAAGGAAATAAATGAGATGTTGGATCAAATCAACCTGGTTTCTAGGTCCAGTTCCAGGGTCCACCACCTACTAGCTGTGCAACTTTGGGAAGTCAGTTTTCTTTGCCCCCACCCAATTTTTTATCTGTAATATAGGAACAATGAGAGCTACATGGCAGGTGCTTGTCCCAGATGAGACAGTTGATCCAGAAATGTGGTTTTCCTTCTGGTAGCAACTGACAGATTTGTCAAGAAACACTTCTGTCCACGTGGGACATTTTGGCAACTGAGGGACAAATCCAATTAGGAAGAACATGTGGATTTTTTTTAAGAGAGTAGTCTTTTGGGCACTGAAATCTAAGCCGAGAGACACTTTGAGAGTCTCTTGGTCTTACTTTACTTAATTAAGATTGGACTTTGATTAAACAACTTCCCTGAACCTTTTATCTGTTATAAAATGATCCTTGCATTCAGATTCAAAATTGATGGAATCTTATGAACCTACTTACTGTGTCCAAAGCATCGTTCTCAGCAATGGCTTGACATTGAGACAAACAATGCAACCACTACCCTCAAGCAGTATATAGAGTCCCAGGAGGAAAGAAGACACCAAAATTGGTTCTTCTCATAAGAAAAGACAAATGTTGGCAAAGTGCTGTGATCCGTCGACAAATGAAGTTAATGTAGAGGGATGTACTTTGAGGAGAAAGGGTGAGACGGAGTCAAGGGGGAGGTTATGTATGAAAATTTTTTTCTTTTCAATTGGGCACATAGGAGAAATTTTAAAAACTGTAGTGTGGCCACATTGTTTCACGGAGGACGCATAAGCTTTGTAGCCAGAAAGACCTGAATTCAATCTTATTCCTTATGAGCTGTGTGATGCCTGGCAAATGACTTCACTTTTCTGAGCCTCAGTTTTCCTCGTCTTTATAATGGGCCTGCTGCCATATAATGGGGCTTGTCATCAGGGCCCAGTGAGCTTAGCATACATAAAGTGTACAAGACATGCCCACCTCTTACTAGACATCAGCTCGTGTCAGTTTGCATCCCTACAAAAGCATGTTATCTCCAAGTAAATTGAGTCTGCAGGAGCAACGAAAGTTTGTAAGAGAGGAAAGCAATGAGAGCGTGGGCCTAGTATTTGTAGGCACCCAGCAAACACGTACTGATTGATCGGGGAAAGAGCCACGTGGAACAGTGAGGGCCTCGTTTGAGTAGCGAGCCCTCCTTTCTCACTTGCCAGTTAACTCTTGACTTGGAGCCCAGGAACAAGCAAAGCTTTGTGGTTTGGGGCTGCTTCTACTGGTTCTCCATGGAGCTCAGGCGTCACCCTGCCTACCCTTTCCCCAGCCCATCTAGGAAGATTTCTTAGACTTTTTCTTCCCTCTTCCTCCAAGCCCACCGACCCCTACGTCCTTGCCTTTATTTTCTGCATCCTCTTTTCTTGATCGTAGCTTCAGGGCCAGAAATCTTCCTTCTATCCCTGTCGTTGGCTCAGGCTCTTTTAAGACCATTTTCCATTTTTGTCTTGCATTTTCTTTTCTTTCTGTTTTTCTTTTTTATTATTGTTTTCTTTTAAGTGGGGTCAGCAGCGTTCAGCCAGCATGGCCTTTGCTGTGTAATTTAGTTTCATGTTCTGTACCCAAGAAACATGTAAAAAATGTAAACAGCGCTCACTCTCTAGGGCTGTCATGCGCTTAGGAAGCAACAGCCAGTCAAGCTTGCTAAGCCCGTGCTTCGGTGGTATTGAGTTCTGTCCCCAAAACCACATGCTCATTTCTCTAAGTCTAAAAGTAAACTTTCTCAAGCCAGGCCCAAAGGATGGGGTTTCGAGGGGAGTTGGGGTTTGGCTGTGCACAGGATTTTTGTTTTTTGTTTTTGGTTTTTTTTTTTTGGTGCATTTATTTGTTTTTGTTTTTGTTTTTTTCAAGCCCCTTACTTCCCAGTCTCTGTCTCTCCCCATCTTTAATAAATTAGCCTGGATGTGTTATCTATAAAACAAGATTGGAAAGGGCCTCCTACCTCCTCTTCCACCCCAGCCATGGGCTTCTCAAACCCTACCTAATTCTTCAGCCAGACTCCAGCACCAGGAGGTCCTGGGTCCATTTGTGCATGTCCATTTTCCAGGGAGAAATGGACTCAGGGAGGCCCGTGAGAGGTGCCCCTGCTAAGAGGCATGCTGCCATGCCAGGGAGGTCCAACAAAGACTTCCCTGGGACTCCTGCCCCCCTGGGACCCTTTCCCAAACTGGACCTATATGTGCAGGGGATAAAAGGGGATGCTTGGCTGATGTCTGCATTTCTCTCCTTCCTGGGAGAGAGGCCCCTGGGGGAGGCATCCCCTGGGAGAGATCTGGTCTGCTGGCAAGATACCGCGCTCAGGAATGTGGACGTTACCTGGTTGATGCCCAAGTGTGTGGTGCAGCTGCCTGGCAGCAAGGGTCCAGGGGGAGCACATCAATTCAGTGCGTGCAAGGGAGGACTGACACGTACCAGGGCGCTCTGGTTGGGAGTTTATGTTCCAGAGAGGGCAGGATTGTGTCAGTGCCCAGGCTCCAGACCATCTGCCCACCAGAACTTTCTGTGATGATGGAAATGTTCTACACCTGCAGGTCCTCTACGGTAGCCTCTAGCCACCTATGATATTGAGCCCTGGAAGTGTAGCTCATGAAAGTGAGAAACTGAATTTTTGATTTTAATTCATTAAAATTTAAGTACCCCTATGGGGACAGTGGGCTGCTCTATTGGACAGAGCAGGTGCTGCTCCTTGCGGTGAGGTCTGGGGCCAAGTACTTAACCTCCCTGGGCCTGCGTCTCCCCATCTGTAACGTACAATAACTAAGTGAAGATTGTGAGATTCCATAAGATAGAATACACAAAGCACTCAGGGCAGTGCTTGGGAAAGAGTGCTACCTAAATTCATTCAATTAAGTCATTGCATTAAATCCTTATAACAAACCTGTACAGTGCGGACTATGGGTCCACTTCACAGACCAGGAAGCAAAGGGCATGTGTACTTTTTAGTATACCACACCGCCTTTCCAAAGATTCTTTTTAATGACGTTTTTCTCTTTCCTGGAGTGAGATGTGATATACTAATCCTCTTGTAATTCAATGTCTTAAATCCTTTAATTCTGCATAAATTCCCATTCGAGGACTTTTGCCTTTGGAGTCTGTTCTCCATCATTCACAAGAAATACTGGTCTCAGGGATCTCTTACCTGTTGGAAGTTTTTATGTTGTCCCTCATGGCCTATAAGATCCCAAAGTGTCCACAGGCTAGGCCTTGTCCCATCTGTCCCCACTTTGTTTCACAGCCCATTGCCTCAGGGTCATGGTCTAGGCAGAATGGGCCGACTAGCAATCTCCAAACATGCCTCAGGGTTTCCTTTTCTCCCTACCTGGAAACACCATCGTTTGCTCCTCTACCTCTTTAAGGCTGAACTACCCTACAGGGTCTGGCTCAAGTGGTGCCTCTTCCATACCCCTCCCCTGACAAGCTCAGCCATGAGGAGTTTCAGTCTTCTGTTGTTCCTAACACTTCTGAATTCATTAACAGTGAATCCACACCTACCTGGCACGGCAGCGTGCCTCTTAGCACGGGCACCTCTCATGGGCCTCGCTGAGTCCATTTCTGCCTGGAAAACAAACATGCACAAATGGACCCAGGATCTCCTGGTGCTGGAGTCTGGCTGAAGAATTAGACGAGGTTGAGAACCCCACGGCGGAGGTGGAAGAGGAGGTAGGAGGGCCTTCCTGATCTCGTTTTATAGGTAACACATCCCGGGTAATTTATTAATGGGCCTGACGTTTCGTGTGCATTACTTGTGTCTGCAGCTTTGCATACCAAATGACCTGTGAGCAGCTAAGGCTATGGCCCCACCTTACACCTAGGTATTTCGGGTGCCTCACACAGGGTCTACTATGTGGAGAACACTCTGGAGTGTTTATGGATTCGTTAGATGATGCTGTTGGAAACAATCTCTGTTACATGATATCTCCTTTATGATTGGATTAAATATACAAATCAGTGTCTATGAGTGTGTTTATAAATGATGCCAGGTTCCAGTCTCCTGTTACTATCACAGGTGACCAAACTAGGCAGGGCCTTCCGAAATCCCCGGGTTCATCCCTTCGCACTGCAAATGAAGCAAGTGCGGCTGTGTGAGTTGGGGGAAGAAGAGGTCCTGAGAACCACCCTGAACCCCAGCCCCGTGTTCTTTCTGCCCCTCTGTGTCTCCATAATCCACCCCCACACCCAATTGTTAGCTTTACAGCGAGAAGGGTTTTCATTGCTACTGCTTTTTTGTGCTCGCTGCTGTGTGTTCCAGCATCAGGAACAGGGCCTGGCATATAGTGGGCTCATGGCAAATATTTATGAATAAATCTCTTTGTTCTGCTAACAGCTTTGGGCAAAAAATAGGAAACAGCTTCGAGGCTGGGCCCTGGGATAAAGGCAGGAAAGACTGGGGTCAAGGGATGTCCCTGTAGAGAGGGATGGAAACCTAAAGAATGCCTTTCTGGATGGAGAGTGGTTCGCCTTCAGAGAGATCTCCCCATGAGGGGTCCAGCACAGGAGGATATGAAGGAGCAAGAGAAAGAAATAAGGGAGGAAGGAGCAGTGGAGGGAAAAGGGAAGAAGGAAGATAGAATTAAGAGAGAGGAAAAGGAATGACTCCACATTGATAATCGATGACAGTAATAATAATAACATAAATGATAATAATTGATGGTAATGATGGGAGCAATGTGAATGGCTTAGCCACCGGGTGATCACTCTATGTCAAGAACTCTACACTGTTTTCATACATTTAAAATTGATGACCACCCTAGGAAGTAGCTACTGTAATTTTCACTGGCTTACAGAGGAGTAAATTGAGACTTACAAAGGATAGGTCAGTTACCTAAGTTTCTACAGGTGGCCCAGAGTTGGAGCAGAGAAGTCTAGAATTTGAATCCAGGGATGTCTCTCTCTAAATCCAGGAAGAAAGAAACTGGGAGTGATGAAGAAGGAAAATGTAATTGTGTGTTTTCAGTGTGTGGGGTGTGTCTAAATATTTGCTTGTGCGAGAGCTCTTTTAATCCTCTCAGCAAACCTCCAAGGTGGGTACCATGACCTCATTCTATAGTGGAGGAATGTAGACGAAGGGAAGGGTTCAAGGTCATGTTGTCAGAGAACTCACATTCCTTTGACTTCAAGATCTATGTGACTTTCACTGTGAAAGCGAAGGTTCAGGCATGTGACAGGTGCAGGGGCTGTTGAGAAGTTCACACTGTGGATCCCGGATTCCCAGGAACTGCATCTCGGACAGCTGCTTCGACACCCTGCTTCAGCGCAGATGTGTGCTGCCCTGGCCAAGCCTGCCACTGGGGGAAAGCATCACTCTGGAAGGTCCTTGTCCCAGAGAATTCTGCTGATGGGGTGGCGAACACATAAGTCAACAGTGTCCACTGGACCCCTGGGGGACAAAGCCTCCCAGTTTGCACATCACAGCCACTGCCCCTGCCCCTGAGATCTGGAGGGGAAGGCCAGAGTGAAATGCTGCCTTTGTCCTTAAGAAGGAGAGTCCTCATTTGAGCTGGAAGGCTGGCAGGACACTGTTAAAAGCATAAGCAGCTCCTGTCCTATTGCTCATTGTGTAAGTCATTGCATCGCGTCCTTTGGAGCCTCTTCCTAGGAAATACCAAGACTGAGACACCCCAGACAAGAGTGTTGCCTCTTCTTCAAAAGCAAAGAGAGGAGAGCCGGTCACACAATGGTTTCCAGCCCTTGCCCACCAAGGCTGCAGCAGGGGACTGGGGAGCTCCAAGGTCTGCAGTGCGAAGCAGGATGCGGGGACAATGCGCTCTGTGTGGTCTTCTTGGCATCTAGTGGGTTCCCTGCAGGTAATGTGACTCGTACTTCATCTTGGACACAGTTTGGAACACACAGATCTTAATTTGGAAAGCTGGAAGAACAGGAGGAAGGGGGAGACGGGAGGGAACACACACAACAACCTGGAAACTCCTAGTTTTATGAATTTGAGAAAGTCTTGTTCTTTCAAGACACAGATGTTTTTAAGTGAAAAATCACTCCTCTGATCTTTGTTGAATAGGCCAGTGTGGTCAAGCGCCATTAACCACTGCTCCACTGTTGCTTACCAAGGGTTTCAGTGACCAAGCGCCGAGCTTGGTTGTGGTCACCACTTTCCTGATTAACCCATGAATGTCCAGGGGCTCCCAGAGAAAGGCCAAGAAGAGGTCTGGAGGAGTTCCAAGAGTTGAGTAGTAGAGATTTTTGTTTTAGTGCTTTGCTCCAGAGTTGGCTGTGTTTCTGAATTCCACTCTAGAGCCAGTAGAGAATGAATTTGGATTAAAGCTAACCGGATTTGTGTTTTTGGTCTTCGGTGTCTCAGTTGCAAAGAAATTTTGGGGTGTTGGGCTACAGAGCAGACAGCATTGCTAGCTCTTGTTCTAGAATCATGGCATCTTGGTATTCCAGTCTAGAACTTGGAGGTGTTTTCGTGCTCCACGGTAACTCTAGAATTGACAACGTCTCTGAGCTCTGAAATAAAATTCACTCGGTTTCAGGGTTCTTATCAGGAGTTGGCAATGCCTCAGAATTCTCATAGACTGCTGGTGATAGCTGTTGTGTTCCTGTCTAGAGTTGAGTGTATATTCTGGTTGAAACTAACAGTGCCCTCTTGATCTGAATCCAGAGTCTACACTGGTTTTATATTCTGATCTAGAATTTATGAAATTTCATTAATTGCTTTAAGTGCAAATGTAAAAAAATTTGAAGAGAAGTTAATATATATATTTTTTTGTCTTTGTTTTAAATAATGTGCTCAGAACTGTGTTTGCAGCAAGATTTAGCATCTCGAACTTTATCCTTCACGCCTCTGCTATTGACATCATCTGGGAAACTGGGTTGTCATGGCTCAGCTGTGGCCCAGTTTTTCCCCTTTTCTGGCATTTTCTTCTGCAGTCCCTGCTCTCCAGAGCCCACTTGACATTAAGATTTTGCATTTCAGACCTGGCCTTCAGGCATAGATGGCCTCAGCCACTTCCTTCTCCACACTCCTCCCCCAGCCCGCACAAAGCTCCAACGCGGAACCTGCCACGTTTTTCTACCAGTGTCTGTTTGCTTAATTCTTCTCCCTCCCACCTTCATGGGTCTGGACGCCACTTAGGAAAAGGGATTTTTTATCTTTATTGCTTTTTCTCCCCCTCTGGGATCTATTTTCCTCATGTAGACCATGAGATAAATAATCTAACATGTAACAAGTGCTAAGTAAATGTTTGTTGAATGAGTGAGTGACTGAATGAATGAATGAATGAGGGAGCCAAGAGAAACATTTGAGCTTCAGCTGGAGAAAAAAGAGATTCCTCCAAAAGAAAAGAGATCTCCGGGGAGCTCCCCGAGCCTCGGCCTCTCACCCCGTAAGAATATAAGGAAGGTCTCGCATCCCACTCTCTTAACCCCGTCAGCATCTTACTCAGGGCGGCGGCACACGTGCCATGTGGTCACCCACTGACATCTGGCTGGGGGTCCCGTGTTCCTCCTCTGCTGCAGGAGATTACGTAAGCTGGACGGCGGCCTCCAGATGTTAGCAGTTTCTGCTCATTTTTTCCCTCCCTTTTCAACAACAACAATAATAATTAAAACAAACACAGGCCTCGTCCCCCACTCGTCCCCCTGAAATTACAAACAGGTGGGCCCAGATGTCCTTCCCCTTCCCACCCGAGAGCCTCCTGGTCCCGAGGGCCAGCCACCGACCCTCAGCGAGGCCCGCCTTGTGCGGAGCCGGACGGCCAGGCCAGCTGCCGCGGGGCTCGGGCCGCGGTCTCCCGAGAGGGAAACGGCCGTGTCATGAGAGGCCTCCGTGCCAGACTTTCCCTCTCCCCGCCTCCCACCCCCGGAGCCTTGGCCTCCAACTTAAATGGATGTATTTTGGAGGACTAGGTGGCTTAAGAGATTAGTAATGAGATCCCAAGTCTTTCACTGCTGGGTCAGGAGTTCAGAGGCGGCCCTGGGTGACTGGCGAATGGCATCGCCAGGGGGACGGGAGCGGGCCTGCGGAGGGCCCGCGTGCAGCCAGCCGGCCAGGCCTTTAATGGCAGCAGTCGTCAGCAGCACAAAAGCCGGCCGCCACATCCGACACTAATCACTCTCCCTTGTTAGAGGATTTACTAGCGGGAGGAGCCCGAGCCCCCTGCCCGCTGCCTCCTCAGAACCGGCGTCCGGGAACGGGCTCAGCCCGATGCCTGGCTCCCCTGCCCGCCGGACGCGGAGATAGTGCCCACCCCGTGGCTTGGAGCAGTGACGATTAACATTTCATGCGGTATAAATTGGTGACGAGCACCATCATTTTAATTGTAACTGCCACTGCTATTGGGATCGTTTTCTCACTCCATCGGAAAACGCGGGTGATGTGAGTCTCCCCTTCACAGTGATTTCAGGATAGTGTTAGTAGAGGTGAAAGCTTCTGATGTTCCTCGCCATCACTGCTGTTATCACCATGCCCTTTTATGATCATCACCTACACTGTGTGGGTCTCAGTCTTCCCATCTGTACAATGGACTGGGAAGGGGGGATAGACTTAAAGTGACACAGACAGGGATGAGACCCAGACTTCAACACCCACTTTATTTGGTCATAAAATTTCGATTCAATCTAAAGGCTGCACTTAAGGATCTAGAAGGCCACAGGTTCTGCACCCCAGGGACAGGGGTTTGCACCCCAAATCACACTATTTCAGACTTGCCTTGAGAGTTTCAGGCCTGGAAAGTATTAGATCCCTACTGAGTGTGAAATGCCTGATGTGTTAGGGATTGTTGTGTTAGGAATTGATGTGTTAGGGATTGTCCTGGGGGCAATGAAGTGCTAATCAGTCCGGAGCTGAGTCCCAAGGCTGGAGGGCCAATGCCAAGTTATCTTATCTGGAAGTGTCTCCTGGGTGGAGGCCCTGAGATCTGCTGCTATTTCCAGAACTCTGGGAGGGAAGAGGGAGGCATCTCTGCTCCTCATACTGGTCCTGCACACAGGAAATGCTCCTTTGCTTGCTTGTCCGTCCATGCCAAATAATAAATCCTCAAATCGAAAGAAAGTCAATCCGCCCCTCCCCCTCCCCTCTATCTCTTTAAGGCAGGCATCAAAGGAGAAAGCTGCTCTGGAGGCCTGGGGAAAGTGATAATTGTTTCTAATGGTCGGTAAAAGAAAGCCTGGCTCCCCCCACCCCTTTTTTGCCATTGCTATTAAGTGTGTAGAAAGGAGGTTGGAGGAGGGGATGGGGAGGTGTGTGTTTGTCTGTGTCTGTTAACCCTCGGTTTCCCTTAAAGTTGTCTATGTTCAGTTTGGAATTTGGGACATAGGAGGGGAGCAGGCAGTAGGAATGGAGAGAAGATCCCAGCCAGGCAGGAGAGGTCTAGAGTACTCTGCAGGCGCTGGGAGAGGCCCTGGACCTGGAGTTGGAACATTTTAGTTGCATTTGTTCATTATGTGCATTAACTGAGTAAAGTGCAATAACTAAGTAAAGTGTTATTGTTATTAGTTCCTTTTTTTGATTCAACAAATATTTGCCTAGTGTCTAATTTGGAACTTCCTCCGCTCTTAATACTAAAGATGTAACAAGCAAGACCTCGTTCTTGCTGTTGACGAGCTAAGGACCACTGTTAGCGATTACAAATAAGGTCCCTTGCCTAGGACCAATTGTGGGTGGCCCCCCAGTGTTTCACTGAAGTGGATTTAGAGGCCTGTGCTCAGCGATGCACTGTTTGATTAATGATGTCCGTGCAGGCAGTGGATGAGGGAATGGTGGCACTCATGTCACATGTTTGCCTCAACTGGACAGTGGGCTCAAGAGCTGTCGTGCTTCCTGTTAAATGTCAGCCTCGATTTCTCACCAGGGAAATGGGGGTAATGCTCATACCTTTCTCACAGGGTGGTTTTAAGGATTAAATGAAATAATGGATGCAAAATGGCTCTGGAGTGTATTATACTAATTAGAGCAATCATTATGAATACAAATTATCATTGTCATCATCACGTTTATTGACATCAGCTTTACCTGGGCCTGAAGTGGTGGGCTCTGGTTGCTCAGGAATGAATCCTGGGTGTCCTGGTGCCTTCCCACGTGATTATTATTGTCATCTCTGCACGTTGGTCTAGGCCTTGGAGAACTAGGCTTCTAGATCAAATACATCATCAACAAACTGTGTATATAGCCTTGGAAAAGCCACATCAGTTCTACACAGGGAACATTCGGTGAGCTCGGCCCAGTGACCTCCATTAGACCCTGAGGAAAAGGAAGGTCAGTCAGGCACAGGCACTGTCCTTGAAGGTCATCCGTGGAGAGACAGATGGACACACCAGAAACCACAATGCTAGTGTATTGCACAAAGGGTATGGACCAAGAGTCACTGGGAGGTCAAGCCATGGGGTAAGAAGAGAACAGACTCTGATTCAGACCAGCTTGTGTTTAACTCCTAAGCCTTGGCTGGCTGACCAATGCTTTCCCAAACCTCAGAGTCCTTATCTCTCAAATGGGGACAAAAATGCTTGTTCCTCAGGGTCATTATGAAAGTGGAGAGGGCAGCACTCCATATGGGTAGACCGTTTTTAGGAGTTGATACCCTTCCCTTCCCCAGGGAGGCACTGAGGGGGAGCAACTCGATCTGCTAGGAACAGCAAAGCCCTGTTTATGGAAGTGGTTTTATTTCACCTGGGCCACTCCACGTCCAGGTTTCCTGGGGCCTTTTAGACCACTAGGCTGCCTCGCAGCTGGCGTGCCCCGCTGCAGTCCTCAGGACCCCTGGATCTTGGTGGTTTATATCAAGGAACCAACTCCTGCCCCTCGTGCACCCTTGCAATTCTTGGGGAAATAACTTGGCATTGGAACTGAAAGCCTGAGGTTAAAATGTGGTCTAAGGAGAAATATTGGGAAACACCGCCTGGCTCTGCGTGTGTGCGTGCGCACACGTGTGCATTTGCATGCATTGTTATTGTCAGGGTGCATCCCCACCCTCACCCTCCCTACTCCTTTTCCTCTTTTTCTATGAGGCCCACTGGCTAGTCCTTTGGGTGGAAAAAGGAAATTGAAGAGGATGGACTGGAGGTTTGAGGAGCACTTCCTCCCTCCCGTGATTGACAAAAGGGCATGTAAATCTGTAAAATCGAAATTCAATAGAAACCTCATGGCATGTCCCCTGTGTGGGAAAATACCAGAGCCCTCGCTCCCCCTGTTCTCCCTCCGTCTCCCTGCCTTTGTGTACATCGTGTGTGGGTGGAAGATAAACTGGATTTTAAAAACCCTTTGAAAGCAAGACATCGTTAACTCCTCTAATTGAAAGCAGTCTTCTGCAAAGGAGGGGGATTTGGAGGCGGGTGCTGGATGTAGCGGCTGGCAGCGCATTGAGTGACGAGAGTCCCCAGGTCCTGGAGCCACAGAGCCCTCTGTTTCCGCAGACCTGGCACCCCCAGTCATCGCCAGACATCCTGGCCTGTCACAGAGGAGCTTACTGCTGTCTTCAAGCCAGACTCTCCCCTCTCCAACAGGCTCTCTTTCCCCATCTCTCAAATGTGATGGTTGCAATAAGGATTTGTCAGATCCTTCTCGCTTAGCCATCAGATGATCTCAAAGCTCTGGATGAAGAACTTCCCCAGCTCTTTTGTATCATGCAACTGCAGGCACGAACGAAAAGGAAAAGAAAACAAAACAGAAAATATATTGTTGGAATGGCTGCAGTAAACTTTTATGTTACTCTTCTGGTTGTCTTTGCCAGAAAAGGTGGCTGGGAAATTAGCCTTGAGCTTCCGAGTAGCAGAGACAGGGGACCCCTGAGTCTCAGGGGTCGACAGGGCTTTCACCTGGATGCCCCGTGGTTCTGTGTGTTTCTTTGCTTGTTTCACACTTGATTGCAGAGTCAACATTCTCTTCTGCAGCGTTCACTTGGAAGAAGCTGAAAAGCAAAAGCTGGCAGAATGTCAGGGCTGAAAAGCCCTTTGGAGATGAATTCATCTCACTCTGTCTTTCTGCAACTGGGAAGGGTGAGTGTCAGAGAAAGTGAGCAATTGAGTCAGTGCTAGGAGGCAGGGCCCTCGGCCCTCGGACCTTGGAGCCTTGGTAATCCGGGGCTCTTTCTACCATATCACTCCCCTCCAACACAGACCTGCAAAGGCCCGTTTTGGTCCATCGAAGCAGCTTCTGTTTCAGGGGCCCCAGGAGAAGGCAACAAGGAGAAATCCTGAGACCCTCTTCCATGTGGCTGGGATTTAAGACTCATCCGGCACAAATATATCTGTTCCCTTGTTAGATTCTCATAACAGATGAGAGATATGCAGGCAAGCTCTTTTAAAGTTAACATCTATGGTTCAGAGTGTGGGCTGAATTCATGCCTGGATTTGAATTTTGGTTCTGCCAGTAACTAGTTGTGTGAGATTAAATGACTGGGCCTCAATTTCCTTACCTATAAAATGGGTATGATAACAATACCTACCTTACATAGTTATTGTGAACATTGCATGATTTAGTACATGCAGAGTCCTTAAACCAGTGCCCTGCATAGAATAGGCACTTGAAATATGTCACCGCTGCTGCTGTTAGCCACCGGGCACCTTTTATTTCCTACGTGCTGGGAAATCTGCTTGGATTTATTTGAGGATAAATAAAACATGGTTCTCACCTTGGAAATCTTTAGAGTTTAAAGGGATAAGGCTAGACTCTAAACAACCATAATCTAACTTGACAAGTGCTGTAACTGAGGTATATATAAGGAACTATATGGATGTATAAGAGAGCAATTAATTCTGCCTGGGCAGTGAGTAAAAGCTTTCAGGGAAGGGGTGATATTTGAGACTGGCTTTGAAGTGTGTGTAGTATTTCACAAAATGGGAAGTGCAAGGGCGGTGGGGGGATGTCAGGGCACCGGCACTGGAGGGGGAGTCCATGACACTTGGGAGAAAGTTGTCCAGTGAGAAGGAAGCATCACCCTATGGATGCCAGGCTGCTGTGTGAGGAGGGAGGGTTGCCAGCAAAGAAGTTGGTGCAAGTGGCCGAAACCAGCCCCAAAGGCTTATCTAAGCTATGTCAAGGGAACTTTCCATCCTGAGCACCATGGGCAGCCTGGAGGGGTGGACAAGAACGGGGTGATGTGGCTTGTTTCTCACTTTGGAAAGTGAATCGTGGGGACCATTGGGAGCAGGGAATGGATGTGGAGGGAGTGGCTCCCTCTTCTCCTTCAGAGGAAGCTGAGGTTTCAGACACATCCAAGGAACAATTGTTGCTTTGCAGTTGAGTACACGGGAATATGGAATCAGAGGGATCAGAGCCAACATCCCAATTGGGATGTGCAACTGGTTATGTTACCTTGAAGGAGCTGTTCAGGACCTCTGTGCCTCATTTTCCTAAACAGAAAAATGAGATGACGCCAATCTCACAGATTAATTGTCAGGGTTAGGTGACACTGTGACTATGAGGCCCTTAGTGGATATTATTCCTGTGGGGTCCTTAGACTCCTGGGGGTGCCTTGAGGTCATTTAGCACAGCCACTGCATTCTACATAGGGGGGATCCCAGGGTTCAAAAAATGTCCAGCTAATAGGCACCACAGCCAGAATTAGTACAGCTCTCCCATTTGCCATGGGCGGTATTTGAAGTAAACACAGATTTCTCTGAACGTGATGTAGAGTCTAATGGATTCTGCTAAAGGTGACAGGCCTCCCTGAAGCCAGGGGGAAAAGTGGTCACTTGCCCCATGGTGCTAAGATGAGGATGAGAAGCAGTAACCTTCTCAGCCTCCCTTAACAGACCCGGGACTGAGGTTCCTGAGAAGAGAGAGAGCAGTAGGGTTGCTATCTGTTATTTTTGTCATGATTTCTGAGGGAAAGAGCAAGAAATCTCACTGGAGATGGTTGTACACAGCAAAGGTAGGATCACAAAGGTGCAGAACATTAATGAGAAAAGTGCACTAATTCTGGGAGACAGAAACTTTTGCATTTGCATAGCAATATTGCCCCTAACTGGGTGTGTGTTATTGTGCAAGACACCTCCTCTCCTTTGGCCACTGCAAGGGAATGGCCTCAGTAGATAACCTATTCAAGCGCCCTCTAACTCTACAACTCTAAAATAAGAAAGCATGTAGGCATTGCTGCTTAGAGGAAAGAGTAGGGGAAAGTATAGGCAGACATCTCTCCCTCTGTTAGAGCAGACTGTCCAAAGGTAAATTGGATTGTCTATACGTGGGTACAAGGTCTCTGTCCATAAATTAATCAGTAAGAGGCTGTGTAATCCCTCCTCCTACCCTGAGAGGACCTAGGGGAGGGTACTTGTCAGCCCAACCACATCTGTTCTTAAACTGGCAGCGCTGTATGAAATTATTTTTTCATCCCTTCCCCAATCATTTATTTATCAATGTATTCCTTCATTCAGTGAATAGCAGTATTTTAGTCTTTCAAAGTAATGCTTGCATTTAAAAAATCATTTTATTGTGATAAGAACACAACACAAGATCTACCCTCTTAACAAGTTTCAAAGTATGCAGTAAATTATTGTTCACTATAGACACAATGCTGTAAGATCTCTCGAACTTATTCATCTTGCTTAACTGAAACCTACGCCTGTTGATTAGTAACTACTCATTTCTTCTTTCCCCTAGTGTTTCTGGAGAGTGCTTGATGTGTGCAGGGAGGGAGCAGGTCTTATTCAGACCAGTGTGACCTAGAGGGAAAGGGAGGTTACTGTGTTCAACCCCCTGACATCTCCGGGGATGGGTGGCTGGGGAGAGACTCAACATCATCAGGAGGAATTGGGGTGCAAGAGTGGAGATCGGGGGAGAACAGTATGGCTCTGCAGGAGACTTGAGAGATGTGCAGATTGGGGGAAGCAGGTTGAGAGATTGGGGATGTCCCTGCAGCTGGTGTCACTGGGGAAACTGGAGGAGAGGAGATGATGAGTGAAGAGGAACTTGACATGATGGTGGGGAGAGCCTAAGAGTCCACTGAGGTGTGTAATGTAACTCTCCTACACGTCCCCTCATGAAACGTTCAGTAAAATCTACATTGCTCAGCAATGCTTTGTGGAGTTGCATTTGCTTTTTTGGAAGGTGCAGAAAAGTGGGTGGATGAAAACAGAGCAACCCCATGGAATCGGTCGCCTCCAGGTCACACCTGTGTCCTTAGCTGCCAACCTCGTGTCTTGGGCAAGGCTCTCTTGTTGTCGTGCTCTGGAGTCTGGCGTGCCGTACACGCTCAGTAAATGGCTGCTGAATGAGCAAATTCGTGCAATGTCTATAAAAGCAGAGGCTTGGGAAGGTTTGCTTCTCCTTTCCTTTCCAGCCTCCCTCCACCTTCCCGGGAACATAGATGACTTTAAGATCAACGAGGGCTTTGGGCAAAGGTTCAGCTGGATTTGTTCGTTCCTCTCTGATCTGCTTTGACTGTCCCTGGTCAGGATAGCAGCCAGCCTAAAACAAACACAAAACTAAATAGGAAAACAGGAGAATAAAATCACAGCAGCATGTTTCACTAAAACCCTGTCTAGCACGGATAGAGCTGACAAGATAAGAGGAAACCGTATTTAAGCAATAAGAGGGCTTTGTTCATGTCGGACGACTTCTCTGACCGCGAATGCTTTAGATGCACTGATAAGACCCCGAGCCTAGCACTGAGAGATGAGAGCCACCACGCTCTGCTGGGAGACAGGCAGCTAGGAACACAGGGGAAAGAATTCCAAAATGATACATGTCGAATTGCTGGCCTGGATTTCAAATGCCATGGATAGTTTATGCAGAGTCTCCCACTGTTGTAAAGTGTAACACAATCCACTGGCAGATCTTCCTAAGCCCTGTCCCAGTTGTTTTTGTGAAAAATAAATAAACTTGAAAACGTCTTCCAGCACATTAAAGTGGCTATGTTCTACCCCTAGTCTCCTCTGTATTAGGCTTTGAGATATTTGAATAACTGAAACCATTGCCTACTTCCTAGACAATGGGCTAGTTGATTCCTGGCACCTTTATTGTCCTTAAGAAGTTACCTATGATATTTAGGGAACTAATATTGTATTCTCAGCAATTCCATTAATTTGGTAGTTAATGCATTTCAATACTTTTTTATGTTTTTAAAGCAGTGAAGCTCTTTTCTTGAATGAAATATTATAAGACAGCTTGATATATGAAATAGATGAGTGGAGATGCTCCAGTTAAAATGGTAGAGAGGGTAGAGAGGAGACCTTCTCCACACCCTGACCCCCAGGCTGGCATCTCTATGAAACCCTAAGAATGCACAAAACCACCCAAAAACCTACAACTTAATCCAAAATTCAAATGTGCAAGATAGACTGAGGTCCGGAAAGATGAGATACCTTATCCACAATAACACATCAAATTTTGAGTGAGCATGGACCAGGTCTCCTTGATCCAAAGCCAGCTCACCACTACGGGACTACTTCCCAAGTGATGTTTCGTGGCTCTCCAAAGTTGCTTAAGAAACTTACCTTCTTCTGTCTGAGGTTTTAAAAATGAATTGATGAAGATGTTAACATAAAGGGAAACCAAGTGGAGGGTATATGAAGCTCTCTGTATTATCTTTGCAACTTTACTATAAATATACAATTACTCCAGAAAAAAGTTTATTTAAAAGTAAAATCATGAATGCTTGCAATCATAGATCATGGTGCAGCCATGTGTTCTAGCTGGACTTTGATTAGTGTCTCACTTTTGTAAAGAGAACCCAGACTTGACATTTTCCAAGAGCTCCCAGAAGCCAGGAACATCCCAAGGAATGGTGGAGAGAGGGGCATTTGAGTTTTAGCATATTTATAGATGGGTTCCCAGCATGGAATATAGCATGGAGTATAGATGGGATTGTCAGCAAGGAACCCCTGGTGATGCCAAGAGTGAGAAGGGCTGGCTGCCAGGACATTCGGACCCCATCCAGTTTATTGTAGCCCATTGTATGGAGCACATTGTTAGGAATAATGGAATATATCATTAGGGACATTGATTCTGAATATTTTATATTGATTTTTAATGGCTCTCTAAACCAATTTTTTGGAGTTTTAAAAAAAATTTCATAAAATAACATGGAATGATGTAAACCAAAACACTTACGTATACCTGGTATGTATGCATTATATACCAGGTGAACACTGCCTTCTGGAATTGACAACTATGCAAATTTTGTCATATTTGCTTGAAGCCTACGTCTGTAAAAGAAATAACACTCTGCAAAAAAGGATGAAATCCCATTCATTCTTAAACCCAAGTATCCTTCCCCTTCCTTGATACCCAGAAGCAACTACTACACTGAATTTGATGTATGCTTTTCTACTGCATTTTTAATTCATATGGATCTCTAGGCAATTCATATAGTTTTGCTTTGTGTGCTTTTTATAAATGGCATCATAATATACCCATCCATTTGCACTGGGTTTCTTTTTTTCACTCAGCGTTATGTTTTTGTGATTGCTCCGTGTTGATGTCTATGAACTCAGCTTCCCCTTTGATTGGCAGGGCCCACACTGAGCCAAGTGTTAAATATTTTTATATCATTTCTGTGTATGTAAATCTAGTTCATTTCTCTTAATAGTCCTTTGCCATATAAAATTCTATCGTGAACTTTTCGTATGTTATGCATTCCTTCCCCAACAGATGAGCACATATTCCCAATATTTTGCTACTACACATATTGCAGGAATGGACATCCTCTATCCTTGTATGTAATTTTTCTCTTTTCCTTTCTTTTCATTTTTGTTTGTTTTAATGTGCTTGTGTGTTTGTTTAATCTGGTTGAGAACAGATTATCTCTTGTTTATTTTCATAGTGTATAAGACCCTTAGAGTTCTCTAGGTCAGCCTTACTTTTTCAGACGAGCAGATTGCCACCAGGAGATGTGAGACGACAGCCCCAAGTGCACCGGGAAGTTTTGAAAGAGGAGCCACGTTAGAGATCACAGGGAAAGCACTAATTGGGGACGACCTTTTGCCAAAGGTCTGACCCATCTCAAGAACAACTCAGCTGTTCCTATACTTTTTCCTGCATAGATCTTTTCTCGGTGTATAGTTATGTATGCATACGTAATTACTTGATCAATATCTGCACATATTGACAGGTCTGAGCTCCTCAGCGTCTGAATTTTCTACCATTTTGTCCCAGAGTGTTTGGCAAATAGTAGTTACTCAATAAGTATCATTTGAATGAATGAATGAACCAACAAATGAAATGACATTTGGTTATGCAAGAAACTCCTAAGTTTAAAGAATTCTGCTTGTCTATAAATGTTTCCTATTTCTTTTAACACTGGTATTTATCTATCATTGAGAAGGAGTGTATGTTTGTGTGTGTGTATGTGTATAAAGTGATGAAATTGATTTTCTTTGATGATGGGGAAGCACATGCTCATATTCTCACAGTCTTTCTCTGTTGTTAATGCAGCTCTGATAGCAATTTACATATTTGTTCTACAATGATCTACTTGGCAGTCAACAGTATGTGAGATCCAATCCCTCACCCTGCCTGTCTGCCACTTTCTCCAAGGTCTAGTAATACCAGGCAGTTTGTCATAACCTAAGCATTCTGGGTTTCTGTTTTCCTCTGAGCCCTTGTTTCTGTTCCCTCTGCCTGCAATGCTTTTCCTCTTATCCATATCTTTTCTTCCAGGCCCAACTCAAATATCAACTCCTCCCAGATTTGTCTCCATGAGAATGTCTGTGTCACCTCTGCCACCAAAATATGTTGTCTACTATTTCCTTAACAGCATTGAGTGTTGCCTACATTAGAATGTGAGCAGATGCTTGTCTATTCATCCCTGTTTTCTCTTGCAGTGCCAAGAACAAAATAGGTGAACAGCAAAGGTTTGTCAAATTGAATTTAATTGAATTTCTGAGACCCTCTAACACATTGTTATGTTTTCTTTATCTTTTTCCAGGTGTGTCGAACCAAGGTAATAGATCTCAGTGAAGGTCTTTCCCAGCACGCCTGGTACCCTTGCACCATCAGCTACCCATACTCCCAGCTGGCGCAGACCACTTTCTGGCTCCGGGTAAGCCCACGCTTTGGGAGCCCTGGAATCTCCCGCAGCAGCACGCAGGAAACACTGACTCCCATGACCCTTGCTTAAGATGGTTTGTTTACCTGCTGAGGGTGTTAATTGTAAGAACAGGAAGCCAAACACTTAGCAATGTGATGCTTCCTGAAATGGAATCCCTTAATTGCTTATGGAGTGCCCTGACTCAACCAACTCTCATTTTGGCAAAGAGGTTGGGTACCTTTTGTCTGCCTGGGAACTCCTATTTATTCATTGTTCAAGGCCTTTTAAAATTATCTTCTCCTCCTTGAAGTCTTTACAGATCCCCACAGAAAGAAGTGACTATCCTCCCCCTTCTTGTCCTGAAAGTTTGGTCACTAACGTGATGGTACTTGTCACATGGTGTTACCGAGCTGTCTGTGGATCTTTCTTCCCGACTAAGGATCATAGATGTCACTGCATTTTGGTTTGTGTGTCACTGACCTGCTTTGAACTCCACCCAGTTCCCAGAAATGCAAGGGCCATGTCTTGTTTAGCTTTGTCTGTTCCATGCCTAGTGTAGAGGCTGGCATGGACAAGTGACAGGTGATAATAAGTACCATTTTTTTTGTGTGGTTTTAGCGTGTGCCAGGCCCTGTACTAGACACTTTAGTCCCATCATCTCACTAGAAACTCACATGAATCTTGCGATGTAGCTTTTTGTCTTTTTAACCCACCATTTCAACATGATGGTACTTGGGCCCATAGTGTCCTCACCATTCATGCTGTGTCACTCAGTCAGGTTGACACAGAGCCAGGGCTGGAGCAGGTGTCTGATCTCAGAGCCTGCGATCCCCACTGTCAGGTTTCACTGCTGCCTCCCACCCCTCCTGGCTCCTACGGTGGCAGGTTCTCCTCGAGTCCCCCACAGTGTGGCCACCTCCCCACTTCACGTGTGACCCTCCTATGTCTTCTCGATTCCAGGCATATTTTTCTCAGCCGATGGTTGCCGCCGCTGTGATTGTCCACCTGGTGACTGATGGCACGTATTATGGGGACCAAAAGCAGGAGACAATCAGCGTGCAGCTGTTTGATACCAAAGATCAGAGCCACGATCTAGGTGAGCGTGTTCTCCTGGGCTCGACGTGGTCCTGCACCTGCCTCCAGGTCGGCAGCATGGTTGGTTGTGAGGAGCATCTTCAAGTGAGCTCTTCCGTCCTTTCTCCTCCTTCTATTGGGCACTGTGGTTGCCCAATAGATGCGGCTCTGCACCCAGTGAGACCTAGATCTGGCAGACACGGGGATAATGGGGCCATGGCAAAGCCCTCCCTTTGGTCACTCCCTTTGCTGAGACTTTTAACCTCAGACACCCCATGTGATCCTCAAAAGACTTGGGCAGGAGGCTGCTCAAGGGCCATTTTCCCATCGTACATGCACCTGAAACCCAAAGCGAGGTACCGAGAGACCCCAGGTCACAAGGCAGGGCAGGACTGAGTAGTCAGGTTTTCAGAATCGTAGCCCGTTGCTCTTTGCCCTACAACCAGAGGCGTCTATGAAAACCCCCCAAGTGGCCACCAAATGTCCAGCACGACCTCTAGAGAAGTTTCCCATGGGAGGGGGAATAGGTCAGGTTTAGGAGTGGGGAGGCAGGTGAGGAGTCAGGTTTTACCTATGGAGAAGCTGCCCTGAGGGCACAGCCAAGGAGGAGGACAAGGGCCAGGCTTGTCACTTGTCCACCCTGTTGCTTACCACACGCACTGTGGTTTAGAGGAAAGGTCTCCAGGGCTGACAGCCACAGTTTGAATCCCGTCCCCACCACCCACTCCCCTTGAGACAGTGAGCAGTCCTGTCGACCTCAGCACTACACAGAGAGCCTTGCTTTCTCCATGTGCACAAGGAAAACAATGTCCACCCTGCAGTGAGAGTGAGATGTCATTCGACACTGCTGTGGCCGTGCCTCGCACAAGCCCGGCACTGAGAAATTCCCATTGGCACTAAGAATTCCTATGACATCCTCCCTTTTCCAGCCTACCCTGGAGAGTTCTGGGCAGCCATTCCGAGTGTTTGGAATTCCAGGCCAGCACTGGAGCCTTTCAAAGCCGTGCCCACACCGTTCTGCAGAGAGCTCATTTCAAAGACCCGTATGAAGCAAGCAGGCAAGGGGTCATTTCGGGGTCAGATAAACGCCAAGGGAGCAGGGAGGGTTTTTTGTTTTGTTTTTTATGCTTATTTATTTAGTGGGTTTTAAAGGCAAGGGAGAACATATTAATGAGGAAAGGAAAGAAAGCCCCTCTGGACTTATCTGGATTCCTGGGAAATTTCCCTAAGTGAGAAGCAAATATTTTCATAGTCGTCCTGGCGTGGCAAAGGGCTCTGAGGAGACGTTTTCCAATGGGGTGGGGAAAGTCCGGGTCCACAGAAGCTCCCTGGGTCTTGCCTCTGATGCCTGAGGCTTTTCTGCATTTCCTGCCTGTACCAGGGGGTCCTCAGCACCCCGACATTTGCAGAGGGGCATCCCAGCTCTACGAGAGTGGAACAGAGAGAGGCACCTGCCAGACTCGGAGCTTCAGGCCTCCCCACGGAGAACTCTCCCAACATGGCAAGCCTGGCGGGATGTGGTTAGGACCAGGCTGTTTTGTGAATGCAGAAACTGAGATTTAGGGGCTTGCTGGAGTCCCAGCATCAGGAAGGGGCTACACCAGCATGTGAACCTGGATCCGCCAAGCACCAAAGCCAGCTTCCCTTTTCCAACTCCATTCCCTTTCCCCTGGATGTACCTTTTCTCCCTGCCCCTCTCCACTTCCTTCTTGAAGCCTGGGGACCTTCTGTCTGGCCTAGGAAGAGCTGAGCACTCTGGAGTGAGCCCAGCTTGGGTTCTCGGTGGACTTGGTACTGCAGTGTTTGTCTGGAAAGCCACCCCCTGCCCGCACTTCTGTCTCCCCTGTACACTGGGCACCAGGTCCTTCCCTAGCAGGGCTGCTCCTAGGTCCACAGATGACTTACGAGGGTGGGCCTCTTACCTTTCTACCCTGGGAAGGGCCGTTGGTATGAATTATTTCCGTCTACTTTATGACTGGCCAGGCAGGCAGGCTGAAAACCGGCGACTCAGACCATCAAGCCCTGCAGCGATGTGGGAGGGAGGCAGGGCTGGGATGCTTGGCAGAGGGGTGGCCCTTTGGGGGAGGGAGAGGGACTTCGGGCGCTAGGTGAGGGGGAAGCTTAGGGGGCAGGGAGGCAGGGGGATTGGAAAGATTTGGAACCAAGAAAAAGAGGCAGACAAAGAAACTTTCAATCAGACTCAAAATCCTCACCGGCGGCCCAATGGTGCCTTTGTGCAGTGACATGAAAGGGTCTGGGGGCTTCGGGAAGGGCCCGTGGGGGAGGGCGTGACTGGCCTTGAGTAATGAGCCTGGCCCCTCGGCCCCTCTGTCTCCCCTGACAGGCGTCCATGTCTTGAGCTGCAGGAACAATCCCCTGATTATCCCTGTGGTCCATGACCTCAGCCAGCCCTTCTACCACAGCCAGGCGGTACGTGTAAGCTTCAGTTCGCCCCTGGTCGCCATCTCGGGGGTGGCCCTCCGCTCCTTCGACAACTTTGACCCCGTCACCCTGAGCAGCTGCCAGAGAGGGGAGACCTACAGCCCTGCCGAGCAGAGGTAAGGGACCCTGGGCCGTTGGCAGCCCAGTGGAGACAGTGCGATTTGGAAGCTGGGTGGCCATTTGTGTTGCTCTAAAAAGTCTGTGTGTTTCTCCCTTGTCTGTCGTCCAGCATCTGACTGGCTCTGCCTTTGGGCTCGAGCAGCCCACAGGGCTCTGAATTCCCGGGGGCGACTGAGGGAAGCAGGGATGTGTGGTGGAAAGAGAACCTCCCTTGCCTGGCTTGCAGCCGCAGAGTTGACAATCGCTTGCAGGGGAATCCTGGAAACATCCGTTTCCTTCTCTGGGCCTCAGTGTGCTCATCTGAGCAAAGAGAGGGCAGGTGGATTAGCTCCCTCTCAGCTCTGAAATGCTGGAACAGTCTGCTTCCCAGGTGGCACGGGCACGAGGCGTACCTGTCCTCAACTGAGGGGGTGGAGTGAGACTGGTCTTTGCTTCATCCCAGTTCACTAAGTATCTAAGTGATGGGTGAAATCTCTATGTCTTCTGCAAGCCTAACCCCTAAGATCCCACTAGTGGCCTAGGAGCCTGTCTTTTAACTACATAATGTCACTTCATCAATGCTTTTGATCTGGCATCTGTTAATGCACCTAGTTTGGAGCAGGGGGCTGGGTGGGGGTAGTTAAGGTATTTCTTAAGAAGAATATTCTCACTTGGGTTTAAGTCTCCAGATTACCACTTCTTGAATGTGTGCCATTGGACAAGTCACTTCCCTCTTCTGAGTCTCAGTTTTCTCTTTTGGAAGAAGCAGATAATATCATATTAACAAAGAATATTTCTAACCATTTTTTGATGATGATGGTGGTGCTTCTCTGCACCGAATTTCATGTAAAGCTCTTAAAGTTAGAGCTGGAAGAAGCCTCAGAGATCATGTCACGCATCCAACATGCCCAAGCTCCTGTGTTACCACCCGGGATTGCAGGGCCCAGGGAGGGGAAGAGCCGGTCCAGAGCTGCACAGCATCTCTCAAGTTTGTTTAACAGGATCCAGAGGGAGAAAGGAGGGGCTGTCGTTTCCTTAGCCCCCCCCCCAGAGGGAGGCCCTGTGCAAGCCGACGCAGCCCTGCCCTGTACACCTGGGGGCAAGGAGAGGAAAGAGGGAGGATGCCAGCCTTTCCCACATGCCGGCTACCACAGAGGACACAAAAGGTGGTTGCAAAATCCACGTTGTCGAGCACCCACTGTCTCTAGCTCCTGTTGTGCAAAGTCTGTCGCAATCATCCGGGGGCAAGAGCTCCTTAAATATCACATTGTCACGTTTCGCTCTAAGAGGGCCCTTTTGTCCCTTGCTCTCCAGACTCTATAAAAATAAGTTAATTTTCAGAACCCAGGGAAACAATGTCAATGGAAATCCATCAGCCCTTTTCTCTTCCCTCAGTGCTTCCCCATCCCTCACCAGCCATGCTGCCCATCCACAAGTTGACTGAGGCCAGCGGTGCCTTCTCTGGATTCTTAATGAACAGTTCCTGTGCCCTAAGTAAACAATAAGAAGGGCTTCGCTTCTGAAACAAATCAATCCATACGTATTTGCTGAATTCTTTGACTGATTATGGAAGGAACACTGAGCTAGGGCCAAGTGTTGCCCTGTCTCTGCCCCATTGCGTGACAGTGGATCAGTCATCCCACCTCTCTGGGCCTCAGTCCCTCCATCTATCAAATGATGATCATGAATTTCGTGTTCTGTTTTTTTTGTTGTTGTTTGTTTTGTTTTCCCCTCCAGTTCTAACAGTCTGTGAATCCCAAAAGCTAGGAAGGGTAGATGGGAGCATTATCTTATTTCATCATCGCACCTGTCTGGGAGGTATGGCTCAGGGAAACAGAGTGAGTGAGTCACCGACATCCAGGCAGTAAGAGGCAAAATCCTGCTTCTCCTGTCCCTGAAAGCCATGCTCTGCCCGCTGGAGCAAGGCACAGGTAGCAGAGAAGAATGTTCACGACTGGTCACATGAGCATTTACTCAGTGAAACTCTGAGAGAAGGGATGGGGATGCGGCCCTGGGGTCTTTGGCTGGCTTGCCCCTGAGCTTGGGCCAGGCTGGGCCCGGCTGAGTCCTGAGGGCTGAGGCTGCAGGGCTGCAGGACCTTCCTTGGGTTGCCCCGTGGGAGGGAGAGGGGACAGCTGCCACGTTCATGGCAGCTGAAGAGGCATTTACCAAAGCAGGCAGGACTCTGCAAACGTGCAAACACGTGGAAACAAACAAACAAGGAGGAAAGGAAAGAAAAATAAGCAACCACTGTAAAAAGCCGTGGGATATTTGTCTTCATTCTCAAAACCCCAAGGTAAATAGCATCACTTTTTTTAGCACAAATTTCAGCTGGTTGTAGTAGAAACATCCCACTCTCAGCTGCTTCCTAGGTAGGGAAAGGTACTGTTTCTCCCCTCCCCTTCCACCCACACCCTGTGCTCTCCTTCCTCTACCTCTCTTTCTCTTCCACCCCCCACCATCCCCTCTATGGCTTCCCCTTCCCCTCTTTCCTTGTTTTCCTCTTGGTTTTCTTTTTCTTATCCTGAGAGCAGTGTGATATCTACTGGGCTGCTAGATTCAAGTGCAGGTTCTGCCCTCAATTTGTTGGGTGACTTCAGGCAACTCACTATAGCAAAATCAATTCAGGTGGCATGTTTTGACCTAGGTTCAAGGGTCTCCAGTCCCTTTGAGGTACTCGATATAAATTCAGAGACCCAAGAAAACAGGATCAGGTTTCAAATGAGAGTTTCAGTTGTGGAATTCTAGCCAAATCTCAGCGCCACACGGAGTTGGGGAAAGAAGAAAAGGTGGGGGCTGTGGTGGGGGGGCTTCTTCAATGGGAAAAGCTACAGTCATGATATTGAGTTTCCAGTGTGTGTGTGTGTGTATGTGTGTGTCTCTCTGTCTCACACACACACACGTACACAAGCACATCGCATCCATAAATCTTTATAGTTCTAAACAGAAATTGAATAGCTTATTATAAAATTCAATATGCCATGTGTTCAGATAGTTAACTTCCATCCCTCTTCCCTTTTTCCTTCTTCCTTCATTTCTTCCTTCTTTCCTTCTTTCTTTTCTTATTTCCTTTTTTCCTCCTGCCCTTTTATTTTTCACATTCTCTTTCTTCCTCTACCTCAAACTCTTCCTGGTTTCTACATGCAAGACTACCTAGAGAGAGGCAGTTCTGATGGAGAGCTCACGTTTAGAAGGCCAACTTGGAGGGGAAATAAGTTTTTCACGTGGCTAGATGAACTCTTTCCAGCTGGGCTGGACCTAGACAGTGTGTGCAAGGACACCCACAGCCAGGGTGGAAGGAAGGCGTGGTTTGCAAGAGGTGCTCACAAACTGGAGCCCAGTACTTCTAGACTCTGCACACTGATAAGATGTCGCGTGTGGACTATCCCATTAGATGACTGTATGGGAATTTGGTTATGGGATTTGGAACCCAGAATGAAGCTGTTTATGGCCAGAGACCACGGATTGCTCAGATTGCTGCCCACAGACTCATCCAACCTCCCCAACCCACAAAGGGATCAGTGCCTCTCTGCACATCAGTTGGAAATCACTAGTCTGTGTGTTACACCTGCAAATAGAATTGCTGTGCCTGAATGCATATGTGTCCGTGTTGGGTACGATTTGACTCTTCTCCAAAACACTGTGCAACTCACACTCCCATCAGTGATGTACCCGTGTCGGTTGCTCCAGGTCCTTGTCAATACTTGGGATTATCAAAGCCTACTTTTTCCCATTTCAAGGGGCTTTGAAATGATATACCCCTGCTGTTTTGTGCTCATAAAACCATGACAGCTGAAAGTTGGGAGGACTCTCAAGGACTGCCTGGTTTTGCATCCTCATTTGAGGATGGGAAGCCTAAGGTCCAGGCACGGAAAGTGAGTTGCCTGAAGTCACCCAATAAATTGAGGGCAGGACCCGCACCTGAATCTAGCTGTTGGGAGTCCGGTCCTCTTTCCTCTTCATCAGAGGTTCTAAGACTGTCCCACAGGCCAGATTGGGCCACAGCAAATTTCTGTTTGTTTGGTCCTCATTAATTATCTTCTTTAATTAGTTGCCAACATTTGAATATATCAGGAGAGTTCATATTAAAAACCAGAATTCTTCTTGGAACTCTTTAAAGAAATCAGAAGATTTGAAAACATCAGGCCCTCTGTCCCACTAGGCCACCTTGGACTGGGGCATGAGTCCTGCTGCTGCTTTGGCTGGGCATGTGCCCTCCCTCTAGGCCCACCCCGCTCAGCTCGCCGTGACATTCAGGATGTCTGCCTGGACCCTGAAGTCCACTTGAGTTTGCATCCCCTAATCTTCCCAGTCTCACCTCCACACCACCCCACCGTGCTGGCTCCTAGAAACGCAGGCTAGAAGAGCCTTTAGAATCACTTCCCCCAGCAGTCTCGTTTCTGTGCAGAAGAAGAAGTTTCTATCTTAGTGACTCTCAGTTTTACTCCAAGTGATCCTGCCGAGTTGATGCCAAGAACAGCTTTCCCCTTTATTTCTCAATGTTGAACACTCTGTCTTTTCTGTTGTCCCCATCTGAGCAGCCCAGGGTGATTTATAAACAACCTGCCTGTTATTATCTCCATTTCCCCACGGCATAATTGCAGCTAAGTAGCAGCCACAGGAGTGAAGCCCTGGGTTAAGGGAAAGATCCAGGAGAGCAGCCCTCACCAGCCCTTTAACTCCTCCCTGGTCCAGGTTCCAGGACTGCCCAGGTATCCTCTGTTACGTGTGGTTGGAGACAGTGGGGACAGCAGTTGGGGGATTGGCTGTCAGATCACATAAGGTCCCACCCTCATATGGAACCTCAGTAGGTAGGGAAATACATTAAATAAATATGTATACATACATACACACATATATATGTGTGTATGCAAGAAGAAAAATATTCTTAAGTATCTGATTAGCTCTGCAGCCAGGGACTGCCACCTCTGCCTAGTCGTGAGAATTTGATCAATACAATTACCAATGTCTCTTCCCCCATCCATCCAATCAGCCACTTTCTTCCCGTGGGAGAAGGGTCTTAATTTTTTTTTCCTCTTTTGTTATTTTTATTGACTGTCCATCACTGGTTATTACATCTTTCCTTCGTTTTTGTTTTTATGAAGCAGAGCCTTTTCTTTTGTTTTGTTCTTCTTGTTTTGATTTTTGTTTTTGTGTTTTAGAAATGACAGGGCTGTGACAGGGAGTTATTTGGGAGGGTCACTTGGGGTAATGTTTATCGTTTTTGGACAGCGTGTTCACACAACCTTTTCCACCCAACAGGATAGCCAAAAAAAAGCAGGGATGTAGGGGACAGACTGGCAGATCTCCATTGGAATTCTGTCCAAGCTGAGTGCCCCTGGGCAAGCAATTTAAAACTCTTAGTCCCAGTTTCCTGTTCTTGAAAATGGGAATAATATCACTACCTCCCGGAGTTACTGTGTGGAATGCAAATAAGGTGATGTAGGTGAAACACAGTGGCCAGTGCCTGACACACATTACCTCCCTTATCCCGTTTCTTCCTGTTTTCCAGCCTGCAAGCCAGGTGCAGACAGATGTGCTGAAAAAGCAGGGATGCCTTGCTCCCCAGAGAGTGTCATGGAAGACATTAGTCCTGAGAAATGCCCATGAAAAAAGTTTGGAAAATAATGCACACCTTAGCCCCTTTTGGAAATCCTCGGTGTGCATTAGAATTTTCAAGGTTCTGAGAAGTCCCACAATAAAGAAATCTGATTGGTCTCATTAATCCAATGCTGCCCATGCTCATCTGACCGTGAAACATTTTGGTCAGGTGATTCGCATGACCAGGGAATATTTTTCTTCGATAGCAGAAAGAGACAAGACCGCCTTCTCATGGGGCATGATAGTTTCCAAAGTGTTTCTCATACATTGGTCTTTCTGTTCTACAAACGTGCCAAGCTCCATCCTATCCTGGACCCCTAAACTGCTCTTCACTCTGCCTGGGACTCCCCAGACTTTGTGTGGCTGGTCCCTTCATTGCATCCAGGTCTTAGTCCTGATGTCCCTTCCTCATGGACCCTTCTATACGCAGTGTCCTGTCCCCCCAGCTGTCATCGTCTGTAATTTCACCTGTTTTAATGCCTTTACTACATACAGCACTATCGGAAATGGTCTCATTTATTACTGTTTTTTTGGCACGTGTCCTCCCTCCTTAAATTCGTAGGGTGGCAGCCACCTTATTTGTCCCCTCCCTCGCTGTATCCCTGATGTTCAGAACAGCGTCCAGTACTCAGAAGGCCCCCAGTGAAGTTGTGTTGAATAGATGAATGGGTGGATGGCATTTCACCCTGTTGACCATCTTGAGGGATGAATCATTTTATTACTTCCACTTTATAGATGAGGAAACCGAGGCTCAGGGTGTTCTATACATTTCCAAGGTCCAAGAACTGATTAATGGCAGAGCTTGGGCTAGAACCCTGATTCCCCTGGTTGAGAAGCCTTGTGCTCTTTCCATTCTAGGAAATGAAGCATTTCAAATTTTCATTTTCCTATGAAGAAAAACTTTAATGTGCACAGAACAATGGGGTAGGGTGCTGTTTTCACCTTACTGGCCCCACAACTTAGAAGAAAGGTGTCTTTCCCTCTGGGTGTCCATACGAGCCCAGTACCTCCTGGGAGTGCAAAGTGAGAATGCCCAAACCCTAAAGCACAGGTTGGGAGCTGGTAGCTTGCAGAGTAAATCTATTTAAATTGGAACCATGTGGCTCCTTCCCGGTGCTTACACAACATGAACAGATGCGTTGTTTGGTGTCAGAGCCCTTGCGTCGACTCCACAGTTACAGCCTCTTCGAGGTCTCCACATGGTGCAAGGCTGAGACCCTCAGGACTGAGCGGAAGGGCGGAGGATCAGAGCATCTCAGCAAGTGTCACTTAATGCCATTGCCCTGCATTTTGGAAGCAGGCATGCAGAGAGTGCACAGCCCACATCAGCGAGGGTCTGAGACCTAAATTAAATGCTTGCTCTTTTTTGAGTATTTTTAAAAGTAGATTTGTTTGTCTACTTTTGTATGTTTTAGAGACTTTCAGCTTCTTACCCCCCCCCCTGCTGTATTTCTCACTATACTTCTGAGCAGGAGGTAGAGGATGCGGATATGTCCCGGTAAAACCCTCAGCGGGGTATCCTAAAACTGACACCAAAAAAAAAAAAACAGGAAAGTTCTTCTAAAGCTGCTTTGGTCAAAATGGCTCCCTGTCTCCTAGGTAAAAACAGGAAAATAAAAGCCTTGAGATTCTGGATTCAAATCTAGCTATCCGTGCAGGTGTTGGTGTAGACACAGCCAGAGAGGGAGAAGTCAGAGAAAATTGTCCCTTAGAAACTTCCAGTGTTAAGAATCAACTTCTACAAAGCACTTAAGAGCCTATTGCAAGGCACTGCCACCGTTTGTTTCTTGCTACTTACGAAATATTTTCTGTACAAGCCGTTTTTATTGGCAGTGCAACGCATACCAAGATGAAACCGGCATTATCTCTGCCCTCAAGGACGTTCTCGTCCAGGAGTGAGACGAGTTTAACAACAAAGATTTTGGAGCCACACATCTGTATGGGCACTTAAACAAGTAACTTAATCTTGCTGGTCCCCAATTTGTCCAACCGTAAAACGAATAACACTTAGCTCATAGGGTTGTCGTGAGGAAGGAGTGAGCTCACGTATATAAGCAATCAGTGAACAGTAACTAATGTTACTAAGTGCTTGCATAACTGTAATATTATATAAAGAGCATGATCATCCAAGCACGGGGATTTTATGTTGTTTCTTTTTGCATTCTTAAGGATTAGCACACAATCCAGTACGTGGTGGGCACCGAAGATCTGTGTTTTCAATACAATAAGCATAAGGCAACAGCAGTAGAGAAAGGAGGGTGGAATACCTGTGACGGAGCTCACCTGGGGACACGGAAAAGCTTCTTATAGAAATTTGCATGGAGCTTGGACTTAAAGAATTGGTAGGATTCAGACTGGCACAAAAGTAGGGTCAGCTGTAGCAAGATGTAAGGCATGGTCTCTGTACAACTTCACTAACAATTCAAAAGTCACATTAAAGTTTGTAAAGGACTTCTACATCTATCACCTGAATTGAGTCTTGTGGCTCTATAAGGTTGGCTAAATTTGAGAGTACACTGAAGCTCAGAGAGGCGATGTACCTTACCAAAGTCACACAGCTTCTAGGCAATAGACCATAGGTGTATTTATAACATCAGCTACCATTTATTGAGTGCTTATTATATGCCAGGAATTCTGCTACATGCTTTTTCTAAACTAACTGATTTGATTCTCACAATGACCCTTGGAAGTGGGTACTCTTATAAAATACAAAGAGGCTTTTACTCAACCTGGTGCCTAGCAGATAGGAAACTCAGTAAATACTCACTGTAATCACAGTGGTCCGCTTCTCACAAATAGAAAAGCTGAGGCTCTGCAAGGTTTGAAACTTGATAACATACAAAGCTTTCAAGTGGCAAGATTTGAACCCTGGTTTGTCTGTCTTCATAACTTGTGCTCTCAATGATACATTTTAACCACTGCCTCCAGGGTCTTCTTTGCCTCCACCCCTTCCTCTTCTCAGCCTTAGTCTCCTGAAATTTTGGAGAGAGAGAATCTTAGCCTTTATCTTCCAGTTGGAGTGCAGTTGTCCTGTGCAAAAACTCCCTCTCCCCATCTTGTTTCTCTCCTCCCCAGCTGTGTGCACTTCGCGTGTGAGGCCACTGACTGCCCGGAGCTGGCTGTGGAGAACGCGTCTCTCAATTGCTCCAGCAGTGACCGCTACCATGGCGCCCAGTGTACCGTGAGCTGCCTAACGGGCTACGTGCTCCAGATACAGCGGGATGATGAGCTGATCAAGAGCCAGGTGTGTACAGGCGCTGAGCTCAGATCTCCCCCACTTCAGACCAGGGAAGGCTTACTAGGTGCTGAACATGTTCTCTGCTGAATCCTCAGCACCTAAAATCGAGCTGCCACATAGTAGGTGCTCAATAAATATTTCATGATTAAATGGGCAAAGAAATGAATCAGTCAAGCAACCAATCAATCTGGAATCTCTAAGAGAAGGGTTCATGTGCAGAGTAGGGTTCCATACAACACTTACCAATGTTTTTATGTAGGTTGCAAGTCTGTACCATAGGCTGAATAGTTTTAAATGAATCTCTTACAGCTAGAGCTCTGCCATCATTGAATGGGCAGCTTTAGGAAGAGGGGAGTCATCTGTCCATGAGGTGTTCATTCATTCACTAATTCACTGCAAAGCATCTCTTCACTGTAAATCAGATGCTGTAGGAGGTGCTAAAGAAAAAGAAGTCATTAAGATAAACCCAGTCCCTCCTTTGAAGGAGCTTAGCGCCCAGTAGGGGAGGGAGAATCAAAGAATTTATGAGTAATGACTTCACAGTGTGGAAAATAGCATAGAGGAAAGTGTAGGGCATTGTGGAAGCACAGGGAGATTCAGAGACAGTACCCTGGAAAAATTGACATAAAAATACAGAACCAGATAAACAGGCAAAGGGGTGTGTGTTGGGGAGAAGGAAGAAATATATGTACCAGGTTCAGGCAGGAATAGTATGTGGAAGCCTATTGGTGAGAAAGAACATGCCACAGGTGGAAATTTTTCCTTTTTCTAAACTCACCCATGTGTTGAGGCTGGAGGGACAAGCTGAGTCCACTGGTGCAGGGGCCCTGTCAGCTTAGTCAGGAAGCATGAGGTTTATCTTTAGGGCAACAGGGAGCTGTCGATGGAAGTGACATTGCCAGATCATAGTTGGCAAAGGCTCTCCTGGCTGCCCATGTGGGTGTGGCTTGGAGTCTAGCTGTAAGATTGGAAGCATGGAGAGCCCTCAGGAAGTCATCAAAGGAGCTCATGGAAGGTGAATGTGTCCTGCACCTTCTGTTTGGAGCAGAATGTTGCTTCAGCCAAACGTTGCTGTGAGGTCTCAGGTGGGGCATTGGGGAGTGGGACAAGTTGGCAGTTGAAGGTCTTTTCAGCCCTGGGACTTGAGCATCCCAGAGCTCTGTTGCTAGATGCAGCTTTCTCCAGGGCCAACCAGTGGACCTGCCTTCATGCCGCAAGCACACAGGGCACGTTCCTTATTGCCGGGAATGCTTATTTGTACAGAGATTCTGCGCTTGCTCATCTTAGACACCTACCTCCGTGTGTCAGACATGGCAGGTCTGAACGCCTATAGAAACAATTAGACTGTTTTGGCAGTGAGGGACCTTGCTCTTAAACACGCATCCCTTTGATGTGTGCTTAAGAGGGGAAAACATCCTTTGCTTTTAAAATCCCAGATCAACATTTGGCATCCCCAGTGCCCTGGGATTTGGCAGCTTTTTTTTTTGAACGGAAGCCTCCGGGCTGCCAATGGCTGTCCTTGCCTTGGCTCTGCAGCCTGGCCTCGCCCTTCCGCCTGCACAGCCCAGGAAAGATACAAAGCTCAAGGCCTGGTGCCCTACCATTGCACCATGTTTCAGAGTCTGTTTTGTGATAGAAGTCATCATGCCCTGTGAGGTCTCTGAGTCTCAAAGTTCTCATCAATAAAATGGAAATCGGGATCTAGGAGGCTCTGTAGCTAGCAGTTAAGAGCAAAGCCTTTGGGTTAGAGTACCACTTACCTTCTTTGCAGCTGGGTAACTTGGGGCTGACCATGGAATGTCTCTGAGTCTCAGCTTCTGTGTCTTTAAATGGGAACTGAAATACCGATTCAAGCGGTTGTTTAAAAAGTGAGCTAAACATTAAGCATTGGTCTCCTGGTGCCTGGGCCAGACTCTGAACTGTCACCTGGGTGAGGAGGGTATTCCTCCACCTCTGGGGCTCAGTCTTCCACTCCTCACTGTGCCTGTCTCTGCCTTCCAGACAGGACCCAGTGTCACGGTGACCTGCACCGAGGGCAAGTGGAACAAGCAGGTGGCATGTGAGCCAGTGGACTGCGGCGTCCCGGACCACCATCATGTCTATGCCGCGTCCTTCTCCTGCCCCGAGGGCACGACCTTCGGCAGCACATGTTCCTTCCAGTGCCGTCACCCTGCACAGTTGAAAGGTATCTGGAGCCCCTTGCTCAAGGGGAGCCTCAAGTGCGGGGTGGCGGGGGGCAGCTCAGCTTGCCTCTGCTTTGTGAGAAGCCTAGAGGCTGCTTCTGGGCCCTCCTTCTGGATCTCAAACACCAAGGGTTGGATGAGGTTTTATCTGTGCTCCTGATTTCTTTCTACCAATTGTATTTATGCAAACTGCCCTACTATGCAGCCAAGGAAAAAATAAGGTGTAGATAAGCGTGACAGCGAAACCTCCTCCAAGACCTTGCAAATCTTGCAAAAAAGAAAACAGAGGGAGAGGAAGGGAGGACAGGAAGAAGGAAAGGAGAAAAAGAAAACAGAGTTATATTTGGGACTGATGCACTTAATTCACGGTGTATGATTAGGGCCCTGTGAGCCTTAAGAGGTGAGGGTTATTGTTATTCTCATTTCACAGAGGAGGAAACCAACTCAGAGAGTTGAAAGAACTTGCCCAAGGTCACACTATTAGTAGTGGGGACCACACTGGAGCCCAGGTCTGTCTTTCTCAAACACTGACTGTTCCTCCTTAGGAATAGCTGGCTGGGCAGAGAGGAGGAGGTGGGGGCAGGAGGCATCTGCCTTCCTCCTGAGCTGGGCACTAAGGCTACCGAGGGGAATAAGAGTGAGCCTGGCGTACAGGAGAAGAGAACAACTTTTGGAAATGATTGAGTGGCTGGCCTGGGTGTCCTGGAATGTCAGGACTGGAAGGTCTTTTAGAGCTCATCAAGAATAACCAAATTATTAGAAATATTGAGAAACAGAAGTCCAGCAAGAGAAAGGAAGGAACTTGTACAAAATCACAGAGCAAATAAGCAGCAAGTTCAGGACAAAAGCTCCTGGCTTCTAGTTGAGTATTGGATTTTGACATTATACCCTATTTTCAGAGGTGCCAGGGCACCTTCTTTCACTGGCCTTATTTTCAGAGGTGCCAGGACTTCCTTCCTTCACAGAGGAAACATTGCTCCTTTATCCAATACCTGAAATAATTTCTCACTTGAGTACAGGATCCCGCTTTTGGGTCCATCATTCTATAGAGTGTGCATGAATGGGCCCTGATGGTGTGTAGGGAACGTGGGGGAGGTCTGTGAATTCCCCTAAATTAGATGCAATATTGAGCATGCGTGAGTTTCAGGCATTTTGATACCTAGACAGGGTCAATAGTTTTCACCAAGTTTTAAGGGGTTACATGACTACAAAACATTAGGAAGCCCATATGGACTTGAGTCACTTGAAGACAGTGGATGTGTCTAATTCCTTTCTGCATTGCTCTCGGCAAACCCAGGACTGGGCACACAGTAAGACTACAGAAAATGTATTGACCACATGGCTGGGTGTATTGGTCAAAGAGAGAAATACCCCAAGAAATGTTTCTTCTAAGAAAGGATGAAATACCCAGCAATCACAGGAAACTGCTCCCCATAAAAGGCAGAGAGCGCTTCTGGGAGGCATTCCTTAGCTCTGCTCATTTTTAACCCACGAAGATTTGGATAAAAAAAGTTATAGACATTGCATTTGAGCTACTATGAGGATATAGATCAGAGAGAGGTGAAGAGACGAGTGAAAATTGTAAACCGACTTTCAGGCCATGCAAGCCCATCCCGTGGCTCCATTTGCCCAGGTGTAGAATGTATTAATAACTCCAGACTAGAAAATCACACCTCTCTCAATCAGAGGCCCCTGGGAAAGGGAGGTGTATAAATTAGCATTGATTATCACAGCCTCATGTGGCTAATAATCATCCTTTATCAGAGTGATGCAGACCCTTCTGCTGCCGACTGTGGCTGTGGGGAGGGGGCCCTGCTGTGGCCAGGGTCCTCGGGAGGACCATCATTTTGATCGTTGGTGACCGCACCTTTGCTCTTCCCTTGACAGTACAGGGAAATATCTCTCCAGTCACCTCATTGTCCCGCTAGGACCAATTGCCGTTTCATGCAGCGTGGCTGTCAGCGTCATCTGCTGCTCAAATTCCTGTTCTGTGGCTTCTGCTTGGATCTACTGGCAGCAAGGGCTGGGTGAAGGTCCTGCGACCTCTCTCTTGAGCTTGATGACGCCACCTCACTTGCTTCCCCTCTCAAGCCAGGGGGCAAAAGAGGTGATCAAAACAAAACTTTCCCCTTCTTTTGTTTGCTTCCCTTCCCTCCCTCCCACCCTTTGTTTTCCCTTTCTTCACAGCAATGGTTTAAGCAAAAAAAAGAGCAATAGCTTTAGAATCAGAACTACCAGGGGTCCACTCCTGGCTCTGCCCCTTACCGTCCACTTGATCTTAGGTAAGCAATTTTACATCTATGAGTCTCAATGTCCTCCTGTGTAAAATAAGCTTATGAATGCCCGTGCTGCAAGAGGTCAGGTTGAGGATTAAATAGATGATGGATGTAAAATGCCAGAGCTGGGGAAAGTGCTTAGTAAATATTCATTTCCTCCAAGAGACAATGTCATAAAGAGCTGAGCAGGGGCTGATCTCTCAGCCCCTGACCCCTTTGTCCTGTGGAGTCCTTGGTACTTGGCACTGTGGAGACATGTTCCATCCTCCACGTTCTCGTTTCCACGTTCCTCTCAGGACACAGAGCTTGGTGTCTTCAGAAGAGCAGTGCCCAGCCAGGCCCGTCAGTGGACTGCAGTCCCTAGAAACCTAGTATAACCCAAGTAGCACCATATAAGTAGCAAATCCGCTTGCTTCTTATATTTCAGGTGAATTTTTTCTTGAATATCCTGCCTATCACTTAAATTCCAACCCTCCTTCAAGATCTATGCGAAATATCCTAAGAATTCACAACCTGGATATCACTTCTGCTGGGATCCTTTACTAAATGAGCTCGATAAGCACAGGCAGAATCTCCAAAATTGCATGAGGGGAAAAATCCTCTCAAATTCAAAAAAAGACAACCTGAAAATCAAAATTATAAACGCTTAGTTAAGTGGCTAAAAATGCAACGTGACTTAACATCACCTAGTCAACCCCAACTCAACCATATTGGGGGCATTGACTACTACAGAGTGGAGCTTCTGAAGTAAGCAGCCCCCATCCTACAGAGATCTTTAACAGGCCTGCTTTTAACTTCTAGCTCTTGTTGTTGCCTTTTCTCTCTCAGCTTTGCCTATTTTAACTCAGATATAAAACTCAAGCTATTCACTAGTTTCCATCATATACTCAATCCCGTAGTGCGTTTTCTGAGGTCTTAGACTTTACTGACGATGGCAGGGGAGCTGGGTGGACTTGGAGAGGAGCCACATCCCACAGTCCCCAGCATTTAACCCTCTTGCTTGCACAGGTGAAATAGTCTGACTTGTGTTTGCCATTTGCGTCCCCTTGTCCCCGCGGGCACAGCAAGTGTCCAACACTCCAGCCTCCTTTCTTCCTCTTCTTAGGGAGCGTTCTCCATCAATTACTCCTGAAGATGACTGTGTCTTAAAATGATCTCTTTCCTTTGCGTATAACGTTCGGAATGATAAATGGGGCCCTTTAGTAAAGAAATGTGGAAGTGAGGGAAACCATTCTGGATAGTGGGGAGGGTGTGGGGATGGTGAAATCTTATTGTTTGGCTCGTCCTTCATTTCAGAATATGCTGCTGCTCTAAATTCCTGACTCTGTGAGATTTTCTCAGAACATCAGTTCTTCCTTGGCCATGCTCATGGGTAAAACTCCATAGTGGGGTCAAGAGATCACCTCAATGTCAGGCAGACCTGAGCTGAGCCCCAACTATACTTTCAGCAACAACCAGTGACATACCCACAGGATCTCAGTTTTTTCACCTATAAAATGGGGTTAATGATGAATTGGGTTACAAGGAGGATCAAGGAGATAACTCCAGTAACTCTTCCTGAGTCTGCTCCTTAGACTCAGTTACAGATGGCCATTGGTAGAATGCTTTTCAGACATTTAGGGAAAAAAATGGACCATTAAACAATCAAAGTGCAATCTGATTCACCCAGGCTGGAGCTGGGAGAGCCCAGTTTTACTGAGCAATTGACATCCTTTCTGGGGCTACTGAGCCCCGCTCAGTTGTGATATTTATGCCTTGGGATTCTGGGAGGCTATAAATATGCTTTCAGAACTATAATCAACAGAGGATTGCATGCCTTTCTTGGTGCCTTCATTTTTTTCCTCGACTTCTTCCTGACTTTCTCCATCCCCAGCCCTGGATGAAGTTCAGTGGGCTAATTTTGAGAAAGCAACCAGCCTGAAATCCTTTCTGCCTTCACTGTCTGTCCCACCTGGCCTCTCTTGTCTGTGCCTCTCGTCCTTCTTAATCTGTCTTCTTTGTCTGTAGCTTCTGTTAAAGCCTATTCCTTACTAAGAGCAATAAAATCAAATTTCCTCACAGTGCCACTTGGACTAGCCTTTGGCTCATGCAGCCTGGTGACGGCTTGCTCGTCCTATTCCAGTCTAGCTAGCTGCATTTTTATTTTCCCCAAGCAATAGAGCGGCCAATATCCTTTCACATCCTGACATATTAGAGCTGGACAAGAACTCAGAGGTGGTTTTGGTTTAAGACCAAACAGGTTAGGTGACTTGTTCAAGGTCACAGATAAATTCGTAATTCTTAATGCATTCAAGAAGTGGATACTGAGGACCTGCTGTGTGCCTGACAGTAGGCGAGGCTCTGAGAATAAAGAACAAACAAGATGCAGCCCCTGCCTTATGATCCAGGCAGTGCCAGCACCATGTGACAAGTGCTAAAAAAAAAAAAAAAAAGAAAGAAAGAAAAGGAAAGAAAAGAAAACAGACTGAAGGTCTGACATTTCCCTCCTTGGGCTCTGTTCTACGTTAATTAAAGGCACTCCCAAAGAGACTTGGTCTTCTGGGCAATCTTTTAAATGAAATAATAAAAATAAGTGCCTCTCTTTTGACATTGCTACAGGTTTACAATTATTTTAATGCTCATTAGATATTGAAATTTTCTTAGCCACATTTGTAGACAAGCTGAGAAAGATTTATTTTCCTGACTTTACAAGAAGAACAAATAAAGGCACAGGGTCCCCAAACTTGTTGGAACCTAATCTCTGATACCAACCTTCTTATCCTCCTACCAGGAACTCCAGGCTCAGACGTGCCTTTGCCTTATGTCCTGAGTCATGTTCCCCCACGAAATACAGATAGAGGAATAGGATGGGAGACATGGAATTGACAAAAGTCAACCAGGGCCTCTTCTAAAGCCAGTTACCGCTGTGGGCAACTAGAGCTGAGTCCCTCTGGGGAGCTCTGGGAGATGTGTAGAACGTGCCTCAGCGATACTGCAGCTGTGGAAACTGGCACGTGAATACACCAACCCCATCGCTGGTGGCCAAGGACATGGACTCCTCAGTACTCTGGGCTTGGCCTGCGTGTGGGCAGAGCATGTACCCAGGAGCAGATCGGAAAGCCTCAGGCAGAGAGTTGTCAGGACAGTAAGCATCCTTCAGAGAATAGAGGTCAATGCCAAGAAGATAGGGAAGGGCATAGAGGGAAGTGTCCTGCAGTACTTTCTTCGAAGCCACATGGTGGGTGCAGGGTAGTGGCTGCAGCTGGTGCGTGGAGATACCGATTCTGCACAGTTCAGCGTCCGCATCTCCTGGAATTTGTCGCCGGGGTGGGGGCATATCCATGGTCCTGAATCACAGTTCCTGCTTTATGTAACTGTGGTACCCTGCTAACTCCTATTTACTCTCTCCCAGAGTGTACACTTCTGGTTTGCATTTTCTCTTTTGATTAACATTTTGCAATTTTTATGTTATCTTTCCATAGGAAAACCATGATTTTCCCTTCACAATTTACAATTTGCATAGCTGATATGATGTACTTTTCAAGAGTCCCAAGATTTTTTTCCACAGATATTTTATCCCTCTTGGGCAACTTGGAGAAGTGTGTGCCCTGCACCTTTTACAGCCCCCCTTCCTACTAAGCTTATGCTATGCCTGGACATCCCAAAGCAATGATGCCCCAGTGACAAGGGCAGTGCAAAAAGGAGTTTGTAGTCCCTGGTGTTCTGGAAGCCAAATGAGTCCTTCTTTGCACGTTCCTCTCCTTACTTGATGTGAAATGTCTACCGTTGTCAGTATCACAGTTTATCATGTGGGATCCGCCGTGGGGCTTACAAACATCAAATTGCCTTGTGCTGACCAGATGAGTCACACTGACCGAAGGAAAAAGAAGAAGATGAATAGGGATGGGAGAAGCCCATAAAATTGCAAAGCACTCTCCCTTTTCTTCCTTTTCCTGCTTTATTTTTCTTCATAGTACTTGCCACCTCGTAGCACACTAAATAATTTACTTCTTAGTAAATTATTTCATTATGCTTCTCCCAATCCCGTTAGATCATAAGCCCTAAGAGGGTGGGGTTAGTTTTGGTTGGTTTTATTTTGTTCACTGCTTTGCTCCCAGCATATAAAAGTAGCTGGTACATAGTAAGTGCTAAATAGTTGCTTGTTAAATGAAGGAAGGCTTTGGTGCAACTCACATGGTCCTTTCCGATCTGCTAATGAGGGTAAAAGGTTAAGATGGAGGAGAGAGGGAGGAAGTCAGGAAGGAAAGAAGGAAGGAAAGGGGAAGTGGGACAGGGAGGGAGGAAGGGAAGAAATTAAGAAGCAAACAAGGACATTGACAGCATTTTGTGGACACTTTTCATAAATGTTGTTTCAGTTCATCTCTTCAGCATCTTGAAAAGCAGGAGCAGTTGTTTCCTTTGTGCAGATAGGAAATTTGAGGTTTGACTCTCCTAGAGTGGATATTAAGTGCTCTGCTGAGCTTATGTAGCCAATTTCCTATTGAAAACAACCATCTCTGTAGTTAGACAAAATTGGTTTTGAGCCTCATTTTTGCCTTTTGCTAACTACAGGAAGGTGGTCAAGTCACCTCGTTCTCTGAGTCTTCATTCTCAAACGAGCATCGTCATACTAAGTGCACTGTTTGTTGTGAGAATAAATGAGGTTGCATATCAGAAGCACTTAGTACGTAGTAATTGCTCAATAAATGTCTGTTTCCTTCCTGTCACTTCACTTCTCCAGCCTTCAAATCCCTGAGCCTCCCACGTGCTTCCAGCACTGGTTGTCAACACCATTCAGTAATAACTGGGAAGAGGAGAGTTTGGTGGAGAATCGCAAGTTTCTTGTCCTCCTCTAATTGTCTTGGGGAGGTTTTGGGCAGGCTGTGCCTCGATAATATATGAGCTGGCAGTGAAAAGCCTAACTCCCGTGTTTTACTTTTATTTGCAACGTTCCCCATCAGGCCAGCTTCCCGATGGCAATCAGCACTTCTGTCGGAGCTGGCACAGGCTGCCGGGGAAGTGCTGCTCTCTCAGCTGCCTTGGCAAAGCTTCCCTGAGCACTGGGGCCTGAACAGAAAACCAAACCTCCTGATAACACGATGCTGTCACTTCCAGGCATGGTGTGTGTGCAGGCAGGGGAGGCAGGACGGGGGAGTGGCGGCTTGAGGTCATACAGCACACTGATGTTAGAGCTTGGAGCAGGTTCTGATAGGAGGTTACGCTGTCAACTGTTATTAATAGAAGGCAAGTACCTTCACTTCTGGGCTCAGGTGCCCACCTGGAAAGCAAGGAGGATGGATTCGGGGATTGTGGAGGTCTCTGTTCTGTGCATTGTGTAAGAGGTTCAGAATCAGAAGTCAGAAGCCTTGGGTTTTAATTCACTACAGATGCAGGGGTAATTCATTCTTCCAATTTAGGTCTCCTCTTCTTTGCGGCAGCTCTCTTAATCTCCCTAGGCTCCTCAGTGGGAAGTGGAAGGGGCTGCAATTCCACATGAGGGGTCCTCTGATTCTTCAAGTCCCCCAAAACCCAGGCAGCCTGCGCATCCGCTCGGCTGTCAGAGACTCCTCCCTCTGCTAACCCTGCCTGCCCATCTCCTCCAGGCAACAACAGCCTCCTGGCCTGCATGGAGGACGGGCTGTGGTCCTTCCCAGAGGCCCTGTGTGAGCTCATGTGCCTCGCTCCGCCCCCGGTGCCTAACGCAGACCTCCAGACTTCCCGGTGCCGGGAGAACAAGCACAAGGTGGGCTCCTTCTGCAAGTACAAGTGCAAACCTGGATACCATGTGCCCGGATCCTCCAAAAAGTCAAAGAAGTAAGTGGGGTCAGAAATGTAAACTCATGGGGTCTGGCTGCCTGATTGGAAGGAAGTGCAGGTGTCTCTGCTGGAAGCAACGCCAGCTACGTATCCCATTCGGTTCTGTGAAAAGCTAGAAGGATGTTGTTAATACCGTCAGGTCTGGGTCAAACAGAACTAAGTTTAAGTTTCAGCTTGGCTGCTACTGGCTGTGTGATCTCAGGCAAGTGATTTCACTTCTCTGGTCTTCCATTTTTTCAATAATGGATGTGATGATAACAGCTGCATCAGAGGGTTGCTATGAAGAATAAATGAGGACGCACCTGTAAAGGGCTCGCAAAGTGCCTCGTGCGTAGTAGCGGTTCCATCAATGTTGGGTATCAACAGCGTCATGGTGCCGGCCTCCATCGGAATTCTCTGCAGGAAGGGAGAGACCAGGGGCTAGAGGGGCATGAGTTTTCTCTCATCCACGTGTAACTGATAGAAAGTCTGACATTTCTGCCTGCCCTTGCTGAAGGAGTTCTGGGAATAAATTTTCCTTAATCCCTACATATGCCACCCCACCCCCGCCCAATAGAACCGTTAGGGAATCAAGGACGGGAAACGGAGACGAGGGCCAGCTGGTGGTGTTTGGGAGGGCCTGGGTCTAGCCACGTGGTCCTTGAGACGTCTCCTCTTCCATCTCTTCCTTGAAGACGGGCCTTCAAGACCCAGTGTACCCAAGACGGCAGCTGGCAGGAGGGAGCATGTGTTCCTGTGACCTGTGACCCACCTCCTCCAAAATTCCACGGGCTCTACCAGTGCACTAACGGCTTCCAGTTCAACAGCGAGTGTCGGATCAAGTGTGAAGACAGCGATGCCTCCCAGGTAAGCTTCCTGGAACTTGAGATCAATACTCTGGCCTTTTTCTTCTCTATTTACCAAAGACCAGCCTAGTCCTTAAGAACCACTTTCCCCGGGAAACTGTGTACCTAGGCCCAAAATGTACAAAGGCAGTATCACCAATGCAGACGTTAAGAAACTGGGCTTTAATTATCTTCTTTTATAATCTCTCTGAGCTTTGTTTCCCTCCCTACAATGCCTATTTTATTGATTTAGAGATTCTTAGCTTTGATTTTTTTTAAAGCATTGGAACCCATACAGAAGAAATCATACACGAAATCCCAATGTATGAAGTTAATCAAAGTTAAGTTACTCTGATAAGAGTGACAGTCTCTTTTGCCAGTTCTCTGCCACCATCACAACCCATGTTGGTCCTTGAAATATTTAATATCACAAGACTACCACTATTTTTAGACATCAATTGGCTCCTGAAGCATGAAGAGAAAGGGGACCATATTTAGATTAGAAATAGAGTTTTGAGGACTCTGTGGAAGAAAGGGAGGTCAGAAGGAGCTGGCAGGGTGTGAATTTTATCTCAATCCACATGTAACTAACTGAGAGAAAAGCCAGCACTTCTGCCCGCCTCTGTGGAAAGAGTTCTGTGAATGAGTTTTCCTACTCCTGCCCCTTGCCACCCAAAAGGATAGGTTGGGAATCAAGAATAGGAAAGGGGAATGACAGGCCAGCCAGCTCCAACGAAACCTTAAGTCCACAAGGAGCTCCATCATAACAGGAGCAAACATTTAGAGTTCATAAGCCAAGCTTCGTGTTTCTCAGGTGTGCAAGGTTCATGAGCCAGGTGAGGCCAGAGTTCCGGCAGCTGGGCCTCAGTAAGTCTTTGTTAGTCTTCATTATTTAGTATTAGCCTCCAAATCCCAGCCACTGCCAGCTCCATCCTCCCGCTCCCCACACCCAAGCCTCCCTCCAGAACGTCTCCTAAAGCTGTCCTCTTCTGTCCCCAAGGCTGCCACCCTAACTCGGGCCGCCATGGTCTCTTTCGTGGACCAACACAGCTGCTTCATCATTTCCCTGCATGTGTCACTTGCCTCTGCAGCGTGTTCTCCACATTGCAGCCAGAGTGATTTAAGTGATGGTGACAATCCCTTTGCTTAAAGCCCTTCCTGAACCAGAGACCCCCCCTCCCATATCTCTTAGGAAAAAATCCCAACTCCTTAGGGTGGCCTTCAAGACCACTCCCCCATCACCAGTAAGACTGATCTCCACTCTCATCTCTGCATCCTCTCCCTGAAACAGTTCTCCTCTCACCTTTCCCAGCTGCCTGACTCCTCCTCATCATCCTTTGCAAGTCAGCCCGGGCACCCCTTCTGCCAGGAACCATTTCCCAGTGTCCTTCCTCTGTGGGCTCAGCGGTCCTCCTCGAGTCCCTGTTCCTAGCACTGAGCACACTGCGTTGTAACTGTCTGCTTTCACCGCACGGCCCCACGCTGGGCTGTGAAACCCCTCACTGTATCTTCAATGGTCCCTGTGCCTTCAGCACTTCGGACAGTGCCAGACACCTAGTAGGTACTCAGGAAATGTCAGTTGAACTAAGGCCACCAGGAAGGGCTGCAATGAACATCCCAGCCAATCTCAACTCAAAGGGGTTACTCAACACCCCTCACCAGGTGACTCATCTGGCACCAGCTGAGTCAGAATCCGAATTCAGGGCCCCCTCTCCCCTGAACTGTGGACAGGCTCAGTCCCACCGCCACCTTCTGAAGATCCTTGGCTGTGCACGCTCATGGGTGTCCGCGCATGTCCATGGGAGCAATTCCCATCCCTGATTGCCAGGGAAGCAGAAGCCAGTGCCGGAAGCAGCAAAGGCCAGAGATTACCACGGCCTCTCACAGGCTGGTCGACTTCCCTCTCACTCCCTTACATAAAGCTGTTGCTAACAGTTACCCAAACTGCTGAGCCAAATAATATTCTGGCCGTGGTCATGTTATCAAACTGAAACCTAGTCTGCCTGGGGCCTGCCAAGTAACTTTCATGGCCGGTTTGCATTTAAAAGAGAGGAAAATGTAAATTTATCAGACGACTCAAGCAGCTCTGTTTGGCAACCGGCGGAGGGGCTGGATGCAGAGGAGCGGGGTATTGCCTGTCTGCTCAAAGAATGAGGCGGCGCGTGCCAAATGGGCTCCTCATACAATTGACGTTCCTGGTTTGTACTGAAAATGAATTTCCTCTGCCCTCAGACCAGGAGCCTGGGAGCCAAATCTAGTATTCACCTCAGATCCCCTCTTGCTGCCTGTAAACACAGCACGTACGGCCCAGAGCATCTTGAATCCAACAGCGCGTATGGAGCAGGGATTCTTCCTTTCCAAACAAGTCCCAGACCCCGACAGGAAAGGACGGGGCTATTGCAGGAAAGACTCACACACTCCCTCCCATTGCCACTAAAAGCAAACAAAATTCCCCCTTTCCTCATTGCTTAGGAGCCAGAGGGGAGATGGTTGAGGACAGGAGTCCTGAGGACGGACAGGAGAAAACAGATTCGAGGCAGGTTCAGGAAGTGGATTTGGCCAGAGCCAGTAGGATGCTGGATCTGGAGTCTGAGTTCAAATCCCAGCTTCACTGGCTTACTAGCTGGAGGACTGGGACTTCCTACTTAACTCTTTAAGCTTCAGTTTCCTTGTGTGTAGAAATCGGGGGGAAGAATGCTACCTACCAGAAAGTCTGTTTGTGAGGATTAAATGAGGTAATGAAAGTGAGGTACCCCCTGGAGTTGTGCAGTGCACAACCTATGCTGCCATATGTGGCAGCCCTGGGGAAGGCTTAAATGTACTAGACTGCCTTAAATTCATTCCAGTGGAGAGAATCCCTTATGCTCCACGTGGACTTCTAGAAGACCTGGAAACAAAGACAACATATTGAAACCTAGTCCTCTGCTGGCTAGCTCCAAAACTCAGAGAAGGGGGCAGCCATTACTTACTCCAGGCTATGGAGCACTTGAAACAAAGTATGGTGACTAAAGAACTAAATAATAAATTTTATTTAATTATAAATAATTCAATTTAAACATGAATAGCCACACTTGTACAGTGGCTACCATATCAGATAGTTCAGCTCTAGCATCTATAATGTTCTTGTCCCTCTAGACCAAGACAGAGAGCCTTAATATTTTAATAATAACAGCTTTTTTTTGAGTGTCTCATGGGTGCCAAGCTGGTGTTGCAGACTTTCTCTCATTTTGACAACTCACAACAAATACTTGAAAAACAAAGAGCATCCCCATTTTACAGATGCGGAGGGAAGACCTGGGGAGGCTGACTTCTTGCCAATGGCTGGGTGGTGTTCAGCCTGATCCCCAGCCCTGCTCTTTCCTCTGCTCCCCAACACTTCCAGGGCAGGCTAGCGGCAAAGGGCAAGTGGCCGGGAAGATAAGTGCTAATTGTCTCGGGATTCAATCCAGCTCAGATGCTCCTGGGCTGGTTGAGGGGGATAGCTCAGGCCCAGTTCCCGTGAGAAGCACTGTGGGGGCTTTGCGGGTGTTTAGGGGAGAGGCCAGCCCGGGGTCCGTGGGGGGCTCATGCAGTGAGAGAGCACAAAGGCTAGAGGTGTTTTGTGGTCAGAACAATGCACTTGTTGGTGGGTCTCAGCAACTCAGCAGGAGCAAGAGAGGATGGGTGGGAACGGAACCCATAGCACACCCAGTTCATTGCTCAGATCACAGAGGGCGGCTGTAAAAGCCTTTCTGCCACAGTGGCTTGGAGCTGGCCCCTGCCTTTATGGGCTCTGCCTTGGACAAAGGGTAGCTCACATAAGGACGGTGCCCCGGCAAGCAGGGGCAGCTTCTGGTGTCAGAGGTAAATGTTTACACAAGCACCCAGAGCTCCCTAGAGTAGGTCAGAAAAGTAGCAGACCCATGTGATGTTAGAGTCAGGCAGACCTCAGAGACCCCCACTGCAACCCACTTATTTTACGGATGAGACCACTGAAGCCCAGAAAGGAGAAGGGACTTACCCTGGGTCATACAAGTTATGGGCAAAGCCAGGTATTAAACCCGGTCACTGCACAAGCCACATTTTCTGCCCATCCTCACTCCCGGGGCTGCACGTCATCCCCGTATGGAAGTGAAACGCATGTGAACACATTGGCTGGGAACAGAGGCGACTGATTAACAGTGGCTGCAGTTCATTCACATGCCAGGCACTGGGCTGAGTGCTTTACACAGATTGCTTCATTTAAGCCCATGGCACCTGATGTTACTGTCCCGTTTTGCAGATGAGAAAGCTGAAGTTCAGTGGGGTAAACCGTTACACAGTGTGAAACGGAGACTCCTGTTTTTAGGTCAGGCTGCCTCCAAAACTGAACCATCTATCTCTTGCACTCAGTGCCTGGTTCTGTCTTGCTCTGATGCTTCTGCATTTCTCACTGACATGGTTTTATTTTCACTTCTACTAAGGGGAAGAAGCCTAATTCTACTTCTCCCCTCCTTCCTCCTCTCTTCCTTCCCTGCATCGTAGTAGAGGCTCTGGCATCGGCAACCTCTGTAACTCAGGCACGTTGCCTCCCCTTTCTGGCTGCTGTCATTTCTACAATGCACTGCTGGTTGGGTTGACTTTGAAGTTGTCTGAGAGACAGTCCATGTGAGCAGTTAAGAGTCTTAGCTAACATGTGCAGGGCCCAGCATGGGCATGTGTTCGGCTTTAAATGCTTCACATAAATTGACTCACATGACACTCATGGCAACTCTTTCAGGTAGTGAACTTCATGCCCAGTTAGCAGTCAAGGATATTGAAGCATAGAGAGCTATGGAACTTCCTCAAACCCACACAGCTAGGACATTGCAGAGCTGGCATTTGAACCTAGGCAGTTCGGCTTAAGTCCGTGCTCTGCGTCATTACATCAGTATCACTCAAAAACTCACTTCCTACCTGGGACTTAGTTTCCAAATCTGTAAAAAGGGCATCATATCTAGTCTACTACATTGTTAAAAGGATTTTTAAAACACTGGGCACGTAATAGGTGTTTGATAATATTATCGTATGTCTTCAGCTCTTTGGGGATCTGTGTAGCTAAAACAGCAGGAGATTAAGAGAGCGCAGCCTGCTTTTTTTAGAGACAGATGCATTGGCACAGAGAGGCAAACTGTTTTGCTACAGGAAGGCCAGCCCTATTGTGAGAGATTTCACCGCAGCATGCAGAATTGTGCATTTGAAGCTGAACACACCCCGTCAGTTCCCTGACAACACCTGGAAAAAGTAGTCTCTGGTCTTACTAGATTGGATCCTTATTAACGTCTGATCTTCTTTGGTCAAACTAGACTCAGTCAGCAAGGAGCTACTTTGAAGGTCTGCACCAGGGGACAGGCAGGTGCGGAGTGCACCAAGATCTAGTCCTAAAGAAGGATTTGAAGATTCAGAGAGGCTCCAGAAAGTCTGCTGTGCAGGGGCACAGCAAGGGTGAGGGTGTGGAGGTGGGGCAGCAAGAGAAGGTTGCAGGAGAGACCGGCTGATTCACTGACTAGAAGGAAGGATATGTGAATAGCAAGAGACAGGGCAAGAAATGTCGCCTGGATTTCACTGTGGAAGCCCTGGAGTGCCAGACTCCCAGTGTGCCTCATTCTGAAGGCTAAGGTGTCTTAGAAGAGGAGTGCCATATTTTTTAAAGCAGATTTAGCAGGAGAAAGCGCCAGATGAACTGGGAAGGAGGAAGAGAAACCAGAGGCAACAAGACCAATGCTTTAGGCTCCCACCTTTCATCCATGGTGGGGACCTTTCCAGTCTGAAACTCCCTGAGCAGATTCGGACTAGTTCGAATAAATACATTCTCTGCTGCAAACCAGCCTCTCCAGCCAGCTCTGGCCCACGCAGTGCTGAGATCTGCAGCCCTTCAGGGGCTGGAGGCCAAATGCATCACAGGCCCAGGCCAAGGCTCCAGGAAATTGGGGTCAATTTCCCACTCCCCCGAGGGCCCAGCAGAATCATGGGGCCTAGAGCCTGGGGCCCTGAGAAGGAGAGTCTGGGTTCTCTGGAGCCGTATGAAGCTGCATAAATTTGCCCTGAGCCCACACAGAACCTCTGGGAGTAGACTCTGCGAGTCGCCCTGCAGCTGCGTGCTCCGCGTGGGCCACCCTTCCTCCAAGGCCGGAGAGGTTCGCACTGCAATCACACCCTCCTCCTGCTGGCCCAGGAGAGGCCTGGAGAGGGGCTTCCTTTCTCTCCTGAATCCTATCTCTCTGCAGCTGTTTTCTCAGACAGAGGAGCGTCAGCCTGCATCAGCCCTTTTAAAGAAATTATTCATTTCCTCATGCATGCACTCATCGTTTATACCCTCATTCATTCATTCCTTTATTGACTCACATGTGCATTTAGTTCCCCATCCATGCATTCATTTATTTTCTTGTCTCTTAATAATATTCATTCCATTGCTCTCTGACGATTCATCCCGTCTTTTGTTAAACAATTCTTGAATGAACAGAAATATCTATTGAGTGATGAATGAATGCACTGAACAGCCAGTACCTGCTAGGCTTTGTACAAGGTGCTGAGGACACAAGGATGGATAGGGCACCCACCTGGGCCTCGAGGAGCCCACCATCTAGCTGGGGAACGGTGGTAAACACAGAGGTAATGCGGTGTCAAAGACAGTAAGGTAGCACCCCACGCAGAACCAGAGTGGCTTTAGGACAGGAGGGGTCATGCCAGATAAAGTGTCTGCCAGGTGGACGGGGTGGGGGGCGGGCATAGAAAACATGCCAGACAGAAGGAGCAGTGAGCACAAAAGCACGGCATCTGGTGCCTTCAAGGGTGCAGGTAATCGATGCCAAGGTTCAAGGTTGGTGGCGGTGTGGAGAGCAGTGACTTGAGGATTAGACGGAGTTAAGGCTGGGGTTGCAGGAGTGTGAACGGAAACTGAAGGTCACCAGGAGCCATGGCGTAGATTTTTGCACTGGTGAAACACAGTCAGCTCCTCTGGCCGGCTTCACATCAAGTTTCTCATCTTATAAGCCTCAAAGGAGAGAGTATGCAGCTTGTTCTCAGATCTTTCAGAAGATGGGCCCCCTGCATAGAAACCATCTAGGGTTCTCCATTTCTTTTGGGTTGAGTCCAAACTCTTCAAACTGGCATTTAAGGCCCACACCTTATCTGCTCTACCAGCTCATCATCCCCTCTTCCTCCCTTGAGTCATAGAACCAGAGCCATACCAGGTTGTTCGGTACTTGTTACACTTCCCTGCATTTGCACAGGCCCTTCCACCTTCCAGAATGTTCTTCTGTTCCTTTTCTGCCTGAGAGTCTAACCATCCTTGGAAACCTTTTTTTCCCATATATCACCTCATCTAAGAGGCCTTCCCTGATTGCCCACTCACAACCAGTTACTCTTCCCTGTATGCTTAGCACTGGGGTGGCACCTTCCTTGTGTCAGTAGGCACAGTGACAGGTCATAGATGTGGCTGGCCGTACACACCACGACTGCCTTTCTCACCAGCTCAGTGGGGCAGGTACTTTACTTTTGGACCCCAGAGAGCTGGGCACAGAGTGGGCATTAAGAAATAATCCTTGAATTTAAGTGTCAGTTCTGAAATACATAGGAAAAGGCCTCTCATTGGAATCTGGGAGGTTGCAAGGGGCCTTGCAAGAGGGGCAGTGTCTTCAAGCTGCATTTGCCTAATGCTTTACAGAAGAGTGAGAAACTATAGATGACCTATTTTAAGAAATTGCAAGGGGAGTATAGATAGAAGTACCCCCACACAACCCTCTTGGTGCCATTGTTAATGACATGGGATGGAATGGAATAGAAGGAGAGGGAAGGGAATTCCTCAGATGAAGAAACTTCTCAGCTGGGCCCAGGCTACATGATGTAGGACACCTTCTCACTATTTAAGAGGAAGCAAGCTCTGGCATACACCTGTCTTCTCATGAACCCATGCTCTTTCTTGCTGTGTCAGTGAGGGAACTGATGAGTCCTTACCTTCTCCATTAAAAAAAAAACACACATAAATCAAAACTGTAATTGCTCTGGTCGAAATTTCTGAAAGATTACTAAGCAGGACCTTTGAGTTAGGCTCTCTGGAAAGCCCTGAGCAGGTTTCTTCCTGCTCTGGGTCCTCAGTTTCCCCATCTGTAAAACAGAGATGCCAACAACACCTCTCTTTCAGAGTGATGAGTTTCAACCATCATTAAGAAATTGTTTTGGAACACTGTAGAGCTCTGGGGAGATGAGAAATTGTTTCCTCTTTTATTCTGGGAGGCTTATCCTGTGGGGAGCTGGAGTCTGTCTTGGTCGTGACTCTGTTTCTGTGTGTCCAGGGCCGTGGGAGCAATGTCATACACTGCCGGAAAGATGGCACCTGGAGCGGCACCTTCCACCTGTGCCAGGAGATGCAAGGCCAGTGCTCGGCTCCGAACCAGCTCAACAGCAACCTCAAACTGCAGTGCCCTGACGGCTATGCCATAGGTACAATGGGCCCGAGAGGGGGGCCGGGGAAGGGGACACGGCCTTCCAGGAACTCAGGGCTGGCACCTCAAGACCAGGAAGAGAGTCAGGGACAGGGATGTGGTGAAGCGTTCAGGGGTGACTGTGCACAGTTACACCGGAGAGCAGGAAAGCTGTCAGGTGCCTGGGGGGACGCAGAAGGCTCCCAGAGGAAGGGATGCTTACACAAGGATCTAAATGGCATTATTGGGCAAGAAATGGTGTTCCTGACAGAAGGAACCATGTGACAAAGAGCAGGAGCTATGAAAGCACATGTCATATGTAGGGAAGCATTAGCATCCAGTGTGGCTGCTTTTATTAGGGGATCTTAAAATTTGCATCGTACTAAACATCCATGAGTACCCGGCATGGGCCAGGCCCTGCATGAAGCACTTGAAAGGCATTGTATCTGACCCTCACAATAACCCTTAACAGGTGAGGAAATTAAAGCTTGAAGGGGTGATGGAACATGCCCCCCTATCCTGAGAGCTGTGTTACTCCACAGCCTGACATCCTTCCGTGGCGTTTCAGCTGCCCCCGAAGGAGGATCAATAGCATTCTCAAAATCCTCTTTGTGCAGTGATAGGCCAGCTCAAGAAACACACGTGGAGAGAAGAGACAAGCTGGGGTTTGATGCTCGTGATGTGTCTGGTTGAAACCAGGCGTCTGGACGGATGCATTAATCACAAGCCCACAGCGTTCTGGAGAACTCAGAGTGCATGGAGTCTGACCTCATTTAAGGGCAGTGAGGCTGACCTCTTGGGCTGATTCTCTAATTGACCATGATGAAAAGCCTGGGGAATTGAATGTCCTTTCTCATGGCCAATGTGATTTATGGGGCAATTGCCAGAGGTGTCTGGTGGAGAAGGTTATCTGAGTGTGCACAGAGCCAACATGTTCTTCACCCAGCAAACCAGGAGTTATCACTGCACGTTCAGAAGTGAGGCCTGTGATTGAAAAGGGAAGGTTCACGGGGACTGACCACCTTCTTTTGAAGATGAAAATACATAACCCGTGACTGATAGCAGAAGCTCTTCGTTTTGACTCAGAGTGGTAATCAGCACCCTTGTATTTAGTCCAGGGCACTGGCTCCTGCCTGGCTCAGAAAACACCAAAGCACATGGTTGCTCTCACTGACGATTTGAACTTTACATGCCACCAGCCTAGGGTACCAGGGCGCCCTGACCAGGAGAGCTGGGGAGAGATGGGGTCTTGTGGGGCCTGACAATATAGGCATGCTAGAAGCTTGGGGCAACAGGTGTGGCCACAGTGAGCAGCACTGGCTGCTCCGAACCAAGGCCCAAACTTCTCCTTTCCATTATTCCTGATGAGTGTGTGTGACTCCGGACTCGTGTGTCTATGACAGGGTCCCTACCTCCAGCTCAACCAGAATGTGTAGGTGAATATTCAGTCAGACTCGCAACTGGCATTGGGTGGCCTTGTAAGAAAAAGGATTATTAAGTGGCCTTTATAAAAAACTACAGAAACGGATTCCCTGTATGTCTACACCCACTGACACATACAAATATATTTGCGCATGCATGGGTAAACACACATCACAAGCAGAAACGCTTCATAACCAGACATAGCCACAAACACACACACACATCACACAGTAAGTTCATGGCTAGCGCCTACACGTCAGCCAAACACACACAAGTACATCACACACACACACAGGTAGCACATAAACCTACACACAGCACACTCACGCAATATACAAGTGAGTATTCTTTATAGAAATGAACCTATCTCATGCCCTGAAACATGTCAAACACGCAGAAAGATGCACAGAATACATGCAGATCTCACGCACATTTACACAGCTACGTCATACGGCCACATTGTGCGTGTGTTGCATGTATATGTCACAACCACAATGCCCGGCTCTCTGCTCTCCCTCAGGGTGGTGGAGAGAGAGGGGAAGAGGCAGGATGGGGGGGCTTCTTTACCCACTGGGCTTTTTCATGGTCTAAGTGGGACGGGAAGGAAATCTGTATGCTACTGGAACCCGAATCGTCCTCTCCTCCCCAGTACCCCACGCTTCCATGGCCAGATGCCTTGTTCCCAGATGCCCATCTTTTGAATGCAGTGATCCAGGCTGGGTGGTGGGTGGGTGGGGGCACGTGGCGGGGGGGAGGAAAAACAGCACAGGGAGCCTGAGGGGGAGGCGGGAAGGAAGGTGGGAAACAGCTTTCTGTCCCCCACTCCCCACCTCCCAGGCTAAGCCCCTCCCAGGCCAAGCCTCCCACACCACCGGGAGGGTGCAGCAGCCTCGTAAGCAGGGGTGAGGTGCACGTCCGGCTCAGCGGGCTGGGGGCACATTCTGGAGTCAGCCAGCCCAGCTCCCCTTGGGTGCCTCCCCCAGGCGGAGGCAGAAAGTTGCTGTTGCTGCTGCTGCCAGGCTGCCACCCGCCCCGCGCCTCCAGGGAAGGAGGGGCGGGCCCTGGTGAGATCACCGCTGTGTAATGATGCCAATTACGGCTCATATATCACAACACAGCAGCCTGGTCCTGAAGCCTGGAGCCCATGCATGGGGCAGGGGAGCCGAGAGGAGGGAGACGCAGACAGAGAGGGATGAAGACAGGACCGCTGCCCAGGACAGCAAGGGCCTCCTGTTTGGATCAGAGTTTTCCCTGTTTTTCCCCCTCCCTTTGGTTAGGGATAGCCTTTGTCTATGTTTCGGAGGCTGCATCTTCTTTTTGTTCAAAATAATTTTTATTATCACAGCCTTGTCTCATCTTTGCTCCCTAAAAACTCCTTCAGAACTGGTCTCATGACAAAACACGCACCTGTAAGCAGTTTCTCTGACTGCTTAGGGGTTTTTGTGTCTTCTTCTCACCACTCACCCTTTCTGTCTTTTTGCATTTTCCCCATTTCTTTTCTCTCCCCCGCCCCTCCTCCGTCTCTGCCCCTCCAACCGCCACCTCCCTCTTCCCTCTCTGGGGGGCTGGCTTGGGAGTCGGGAGATGTGGGTCTTTAGCCACGGCCCTCTCCTCGCCTGTTCCATACCCCAAGCTCTGTGTCCCGGACCCTCTTGCCTGTGACATGGGCTTGACGACACCTGCCTCCTAGGGCCACGCTTGCAGGCAAATGAGGGGACACAGGAAAACCACCTGGCAGGGCCAGAAATCTGTCCCCTTCAGGCTCAGGGTCCCCATGTGTAAAGTGCAGAGGTTCTACACATTGTCCTGCACCTGCCACTTGATCCTTGCACCCTCTTCAGACGTTGTGGGTCTCTGAGACTAAAGAGGATGGTAAGATGACAACAGGAAGGGCACTGGAGGCGTTGTACGTGCATACGTGTGTATACGCCTTATGCATATTGCATATTTGTATATATGTATTTGCATATATATATGTATTGTATATACATTCGGGAGGGGCCTTTACAATGTCTAATAGACTAGGATATTTAAAGGAAAGATTTGACTTGCTCCTAGTGAACCATTTAGTGTTCGGAAGTTGGTTTTGGCACTAAGACAGAGAAATGACCTCCTCAGGGCCTGGTCAGATTCTGACAGGTTATCTTTGCCCACACAAATGAGCACCTCTTTGGAGTGCTGGGGATAGCTGGCGATAGGCCTGGTTTCTCAAGAGACCTCAGAATGTGCGAGGTCAGGCTGGAGAACAAATGAGCCAAACTGTAGTCCTCCGGCCAACCCACAAGCAGAAAGTCAACTGTCTTCCCCCAGAAGTCCTGGATGGAGGACCAGCCCTGCCGCCCTTACCCACCCTTTCATTGACTCATGACTTGACTTTTTAAAAATCCCCCTCTCTATTAAGTCCACCATCTACCCATTCACTCGTCCATGTATGCACTCACTTCCTCCTCCTTGAGATACCTACATGCCTGCTCATCCTGCGCTTGATGCGCCGTTCATTCACCCGTTTACTCACTCATTTCCCAACTCACTCACTGTCTCTCACACTCCTTTCACGAGTACTTGCTGAGCGCCTACCCTCTGCATGCACGGTGCCAGGCTCTGGGCACAGAACAGGGAGCATGGACGGTGCTGGCTCCATGGAGTGACAGTCCAGCAGGGAAGAGAGAGAGCTACTGACACAACAGTCACCACACAAATGGAGAACGGTCACATGACAAATGTGACAGGCACCTAGGAGGGGATCGGTCTGTCAGGGAACCGTGGAGGTCTTCTCCGAGCAAGCGGCGCTCGCTGGATGCCTGTAGGATCACCAGTGATGCGCTAGTTGAAGAGGAGTGGGAAGGATCTTGAAGGCACAGGGAGGGCTGGGGTGAAACCCTGGGGAAAGAGAAGTGTGAGGACTCAGCAGCTGGAGTTGCATTTGTGTGCTCATCGTTCACTCGGCCGATGCTCGCTGAGCTCTCCCAAGGTGTCAGGCACCGGGTTAGACTCAGAGATGAACCGACCACATCCCTGCTCTCCTAGGTAGGGCAACATTCTTAACTGTGTGAAGGAGACACAGGGGGTGAGGTCAACAGCAGAGCGAGGCTCTTCAGCGCCCAGCAGAGCTAGAGACCACGTGCAGCAGGGGTGCAAAACACGGAGTGCTCTCACTCCCCTGCAGAAATCAGGGCAGACTTCTTGGAGGAGTTGAACTGGGCCCCGAGGGACTGATAGAACTTGGTCATGGGAAGGAGGTCAGGGGGACGTTTTAGGCAACAGGGGGAAGAGGAGCAGAAGCCCAGAGGCTGGGAAGTGTGAGGCTCAGATGGAAAACCAAGTGCAGTTCAGTCGGGTCGCATCAACCAAAGCGTGAAGGTGCTTAGTGGGAGGGGAGAGTGACCAGACCACAGCAGGCCCAGCAAAGAAGGTTGCACTTTGTCCTGGATGTGGGGAGCCTTGGACAGGTTTTTGAGCAGAAGAGGAGCGTGACCTGACTAGGCTCAGGCTCGAGGTGTCGGTGGGTGCCGGCTGGATTGGAGACAAGTGAATGGAGTCAGGGAGACCAGAGGTGACCCTGTCCAGGGAGCTCACTCCTTTCCACTGTCCTGAGGTTGGGACAGCTGTGTCCACTGGGGACCCTGGAGCCTGGGAGCTGAGCTGCCACCTCAAACTGTGCTTCCCCTCAGGGTCGGAGTGTGCCACCTCGTGCCTGGACCACAACAGCGAGTCCATCATCCTGCCCGTGAACGTGACGGTGCGCGACATCCCCCACTGGCTGAACCCCACGCGGGTTGAGGTGAGTGGCCAGGGCCCTCCACCTGCGGCTAAGGGGAGGGAAATGACAGCGTTGAGCACTGACTGTGTCCCGGTCCTGAGATATCCCTTCACAGGTCTTATCTCATTTAACCATCGCACCTGCCTGGGGGCAGGAGGGGCTTTGTTCACAATCACTTCTCTAGTCCTTAATTATTTAATACTTTCTATTTGTCAGGCCTTATGGGAAAGGCCCTTTGTTTATTGTCCCACTGAATGCTGGTGACAGCCTAGGAATTCGAGTATCTGTAAACTCGAATTCCTAGTTTACAGATGAGGAAATGGGTATGAAAAACATAGGGAGGGAGCATGGACCAGGTCAGACTGTCTGACGGCAAAGTCCAGACTCCTAAGGAGGGTGCTAACTGGCTTCTCTGGCATCCTCCCCGTAGCCTTCCACTTCCCATAGCCTGGCTTTCTGGTGTCTTTCTCCAAGCTTTACCTGTTTTGGGGAAAGCAATTAATGTGTCATATACAAAACTAGCAACACCTGTTGTTTGTGGAGCACCCACTTTGTGTGCCCGGCGCTGAGCACCGCGACTGCATTTAGACCTCGGGACAGCTGTGTGGGGGAGGGGTCCTAGTCTGCGTTCTCTGCTTGTGGACACTGAGATCTCAGAAATGACATGATGGGCCCAGGGCGAGGGCTCGAACCCAAACCTGAGTCCAGGCCCTGTGTGTCCCCTGCAGTGCCACGCTGCTGTGCCTCCGGCCGGGTGACTGTGAAGGCCCCACCATGGGCAGTAGCAGTTTGACTTTGAGGTTGACTGTTCCCACTTCCCCGTGTCATCCAGTCTGCAGGGCCCTCAGAGCTGACGTGGGCCTGGCTCTTGTCCTCCAAGGCATTGCCAATCCCCAGGCTCATGCACGGCTCTGGGCATTGGCTCCTCGCCCTGGAGAAAGCAAGAGAAGGGGGCAGGGTGGGTGCAGGCGGGATGAAGCCACATGCCTCTCTGCCAGTCCCCTGCCCAGGGTGCTGAGAGGTCTTGCTGCGCAGGGAGCTGCTGTCTGCCCGCCTGCTACAGATCGCACTCCAGATAGCTGGCAGAACCTGACACTGGGTGTACTATTTCTCAGATGAGCCGGGGGCTCGGTTGCCAGGACTTACTCAGCACTCCGGGCACATGGACCTGGCCAGGCCCCCTCCGCTCCTCCATGCGCCCTAGCATTCTCCTCTCCTTCTGCCTCCCTCTTTCTCTTTCCCTGTCTCTTTGCCTCTTGATCTTCACCTCCTTTTGCTTGCCTCTGTTTCTCTCCTCTGTCTCTTTCATCTTGTTCTGCCTCCCTCCCTCCCTCCTGTACTCTTTTCCCCTCCATCACCGTCCTCTCTCTCTCTCTCTCTGCGCCTCTGACTCTCCCCACATCCACAAGACGGCCCCGTCTCCCTCACCTCCAGCTCCGGCATCTGTTTCCTCCACTTCAGTGTGCCTGTCCCCATTCTTGGAACAGAATCCCCACACAGCTTCTCCCGCAAGGCCCCCGCGTACGCTGGTGCTGAACACCCGCGGGAGCATGTGCCGAGCCCAGACGTCAGAATCTCAAGGCAGCTGGAGATCCCCAAGTACAAGCCCTTCATTGCACAGATGGGGAAACTGAGGGTCATAGAAGAAGGGGACTGGTCCAGGGTCACACAGGCAGTTCCGCTGGAACACGAGCCAGGACTCCTGATGGGCAGCTCCTTCCGTGCCACCAGCTTTCCTCCCTTAGCCCCCCAACCCTACACACCCCGCAGCAGGTGAGTCTTCTCACGCACAGAGCAGAAGCAGGAGGCCTCCCTCTCGCCCCAGTATCACAGGTCTTCTTGGCCCGGCCCAGCCTCTCATAAGAGGCCTTTTCCCTACCCCTGGGTGAATTCCCACCCTTCCCTCTGTGAGCCCTAAAGAGTTCAGTTATAATTCACTGTGAAATAAATCCAGGGATTTGAAAGCCTGCAAGCTCCCCCCTCCCCGCCCCCCGTGGCCCACCCGCTGCCCGCCCGCCCCAGCCCCCACCCAGCTCCCTGGTCTGCCTGCCTTTATTGATGCCGGCCTACCGAGAGAACCATAACGAGGTTCAGACCTCCACCGGTCTCTGGAGGCCTCATTATCCAGGAGGAAAAAAAATGTGGTAGAAAAAGGGAGGAGGGCGAAGGGCAGAGATTGATGATTTCCAGGAATAAAGCAGAAAAGCTGGCCTCTGCTGCACCCTTGCCCCGTGTGCGGTGAGAGCTACAGAAATAGAGCCGCCTGTGCAGCGTTTCCAGGCCAGAGGCGGCCCTGGCTGGCTCCTCTGCTTTCCGAGGGTCTGCCTGGGAGCCCCGCTGCAAGGAGGACGGTTGGGCTGAGGCTCCGCTCCGACGCCCCGGGTTAAGAGAGTGAGAGGTGAGAACTTGCATGTAAAGGACGCCTACCGTGGCCAGGCACTGGGACGGGCACTGCCCACCCTTTGTTTGTGCGGCCGCCCCCACCCCCAACACGCCCACACACGTGACCCTCCAAGGTGGGTCTCTTCATGCTTCCGGTGGAGGAAACGGAATCTCAGTGACAAGAGCCACTTGCCTAAGAGGACTGGAAGAGAGACCCAGGCCAAGCTGGTGCCGCAGTTGACTCTAGCTGTCCCTGTGGGCTCTGTGGAATGTGCAATAATAATAATGGCAGGCAAGACCTTTGCTGATCACTTACCAGGGATGTGCTGGCAAACGTTTAACAACTGGCTCTCCACAAAGCTCCGATTGGTAGCATTTGCCAATTTCTGGATATGAATACTCCCGCTGTGGCAGATTTCAGGGTTTCCAAATTGCCATCGCTGAACACAAAGTTGGGACGATACAAGCACTGTTGGCTCTCGTGAGCCTGTGCACGCCGGCCGCGGCCCCCCACTGGCACTTACCCAAGGCAGACTCTATTTTGAGCACTTGACTTGTAGTGACACGTATGAAGAGAATGGGGACTGCTTGGATGAGTAGGATGTCAACACTGAGATCGTGTGTCGTGACGAGTGCGCCAGGACGGTGAGCTTTGTGTCCACCTGTGTGTCCAGGACGGTGGGCGTCTTATCTGCCAAGGCCCCTCCCTCGGTGCCTGGAGCACAGAAGATGCTTCCTAAATGCTTCTGTTGCTGAGTCGGGGGGCCAAGGGTCTACTCTAAGCCCCGGTACCTTCTTGCTACACGTCCTGGGGAAAATCGTCTCACTTCTCTAGGCTTCGGTTTCTCCATTTGTGAAATGGGTGGCAGGCCTCGCGTGGTGTCACGACGTCAAATGCCAACAGCACCAGGCAGGTAGATAAACGGGTGACACAGGCCTCGCGTGCTGTTTTGTGTATTAAACACAGGCATATTATTAAGATTAGTGGTACTAGTTTTGACTGTAAATATTTCTGAAAGACTTGCAGAAAAATATAACAAACTCTCATAGACCTACTACCCAACTTAAGGAATAAAACTTGACAGGTGGCATTAAAGTTCTTTTTATTGAGATAGAACTTACGTGCTAATCTTAAGCACAAGGCTTTATACATTTTTATGTTTGTGTGCACTCATGAAAAACTCCCCAGGGAGTCCTCCCTTGCCCGTTGCGGGCAATGCCTCCATTACCAAGGTAACCAGTGTCTTGGTTTCTATCCCTATAGATTGGTTTTGCTTGTTTTTGAACTTCCTATAATTGGAATCATAGAGTATATGTCTCAGAAGGCACTTTCTTAAGCATCTTTTTTTAACTTCCGTGAACACTGTGTTCCTCCTTCCCTGCTCCCACCTCAGGTCTTCCCCTTCTCAATTCCCCTCCCTATACATGCACCTTTGAAAAAGATAGAGGTACAGAGAACTCTGCCTTTAATCTAATAAACGGGATGATTCAAACTCAATGATGGATGGACATGCCCCTCGGGCTTGATGCTGGAGAGACTGCAGGGAATGGTGGAGATTGTGGCAAACTATGGAAACACACAGGTTTTTTGTTTTTGGCTGCTTCCAAAGGAGGGGCAGCTCTAGCCAAGTGCAGCAATGTGGAAATGTGGGCCTACTGTGGCCAGATTTTCCGTTTTTTCCTTAAGTACAAGAAATCTGGCATTTTTAAAATTTGAAATCTTTCTTTTTTTTAAATATTGGCAACTAATTTTGACTTTTGTTAAGCACTTGTGTGCCAAACCAAACATTTCTGTGGTTTGTGTAGCCTAGAAGCTGTTGGCTTGCAATCTGTGGATGAGATAAACTATTCCAGCCTGGATATCTAGAATTCTGGGGTGGCAGCCTGTCTCCCTTCAGTTCAGAAGGAGTATCTCCAATCTGCTTCCACTCTGCGCCTTGCTCAGGGATGCTGGGAGAGTTTCATAATAGAAAATGCATCTCTCACCTTCAGGCATTTATAATTCCTATAGGTAGTTGAGACCTTGGCTTTTATACTGGTTTCTGGAAAAAGAATGGGAGGAGAAAAGAGAGGAAGAGAGGGAGAAAGGTAGGGAGGGAATGAATTGAAGAAAGGAAAGGTAAATGACCATTTATTCACTATCTATGATATAGAGGCATGTTTGCTAGGCAATTCTGTATACGTGACCTCATTTTGTCTCCGTCGCACAACAATGAGGTCAGGAGCATCACCATTTTACAGAAGCAGCAGCCGAGGCTCAAGAGGTTGTCCCCGCCCAATTCGCGTAACTGACGTGGCTGAATTAACCAGGGCATTCTGCTACATTCCATCCTGCAAGGCAACCGTCACACACATTTTTTTAAAAAATATGCAACATGTGCATACAGAGGATGCAGAATTTATTTCGTGAAAGGAAGGTAGATTTGTGGAAAACCCTGCCAAGAGTCAAAAGTCAGAGGTAGAATGGTTCTGAGAGACTATTAAGTCCAATCAGTCTGATGTATAGATGGAGATACCAAGGGAAGCCCGTAGACAAAGAGATGCATCCAGAACTGATGGCTCATTCACTCATGGACACACTCACTCATCCACTCATCTGGCAGTGTGTTCGTTTGTTCATCCACTCATTCAATGAACATTGATCATGCACCTCCGAATGGCAGGTATTCTTCAAACACTAGGGGTATAAAGCAGGAATGCCTAGGCTTTTAAGAAGCCAGAAGCTCACTGACTGATAACAAAAGGATACTAATACTACTACTACTAATAATAATTGATAAGATTCACTCATGGCAGCTCCTACAAACCAGGGGGAAAAGTTAAGGGAAGCAAAGGGCTCATCTTAGAAGACATCCAGGAGGGTGTCAGATCTGGGCCTCGGGGTGAGGAAGCTCTCTTAGGGCGCCTTCTCACATGCCTGGACTCTGCCTGGGGCCCATCTTCTCTGGGCTCTATCTTTTAGACACTGGCCCCTCCAATATTTGTCTCAAAGGGCCTCTTCTTTCTGGACCTTGGTCTTGCCAAAGAGCAAGCTGTTTTATACTTACAGCTTCAGGGGATAGTACACTTTGAAGGAGAGTGTAGTGTTCAAAGTATAGACCTTAAAATCAGATAGCTGTGGGTTTAATTGCTGACCGGCACTGTCTATGTATACGATTTGGGGCAGGTCATTTAACTTCTCTGTGCCCCAGTTTTCTCTTGTGTGAACCAGAGTCAAAAATAGTACTTATCTCATAGTTATGGTAAGAATTAAATGAGATGAAAACTCCGAGCCCAGGGCTTAGAGCACAGCATTCATTTCATAGAGGATATTGTGTGGATGCAGATGAGAATAATGATGATGCAGACGAGAATAATGATGATGATGATGGTGTTGGTGTTGACGGAGGTGATGGTGGTAGGGCTAGGATGATGAAGATGAAGAGGAGGAAGAGGGTGATAGTGATGGTGGCAGAGGTGATGGTGGCAGTGATGAAGATGATGATGGTGAAGATGACAACGGTGCTAATGGTGTTGATGACAATGCTAATTGAAGCCAGAAAGAAAAGACAACCTATTCTTCCTACCCACCAAGGCAGGACACGAAAGCCCTCTTACAAAGCCTGGTCTGAAAGGGCTCTGGCTGAGCTAGATGTCTCACTGGCATCAAGAGGAACAAGGCTGACATTTCAGGGGCCCCCTCTGGGCTCTGCCAATGCGTGCTGTAAACAGCCCAGCCTTTCCTTCAGCTCCCAGCGCCCGTCCCCCTTCCCAGTCCTCCCAGCACACAGAGGGGCCCTGTCGTGAGACAGGTGGGGCGTGCAGCCCTCAGTAAGAGTGGAAAATCCAAAAGCCTTGGAAAGATAAATAGATTCATGCAGATAGTATAAAAGTCCTTTTTCTGAACTCACGTCAGGTAAACCTCAACTGACAGAAACTTGTACAACCACACCAAGACACTCCTACAGACGGATTAAATTAGCTCTCGCATAAACAGGGTGAGGGATGGGCATCAGATCCCTGGTGGATTCTAGCCCTGCTGTTTTCTGCTTCTTGATCCTTCACCAAATGCCCTCCAACATCCCTGGATTTTGACTGGGAGCAGACTCTCAGACGCAGACAGCAAAGAGTCTGGTTAAGAGAATGAAAGCAGGTGATCCTCTCCATGCAGGCCTGTGGCTGGGAAGCAGAGGGGAGGAAAGTAGCTTAACCGGAAGGAAGCCGTGGAGCTGAAGCCGTCCACATCCCTTCATTTGTATTTGTGTTGATGCCTTCACGTATTTGTTCGCTTCATTCTTGAGGGAGACAGAGGTAGCTAAAACTCCACACCTGCCCTCAAGATTCTTAAGAAATTGGTCATAGGTTAACCATTTTCACATCATTTATCTCAACGCATCATTGCAGCAAGCCTATGACATTTTCAGTACCCATTTTACAGGTGGGAGAACTAAGCCTCATAGTGGAAATTTACGAAGCTATTCCAAGTCAGAACTGTAACCACACCTGTCCGACTTCACATCCCATGGCTTTTCCCACGTGCCATATATATATATTGAGCGTCCTCTGTGTGCCAGGCACCGTGCTAGGCTTGAGAGCTCCAGTGTGAACCAGAGATGTGGAGCAGAGAAGAAAGACATCCAAGCCAGGCGTAGCCCGGAGTCACCTGATTTCCTTTGCCAAAAGCTCGCCAAGAAACCTAATTACAGTTTGGCTGCCGTATCTGTCTGCCCTCAGGGAGAGAATGGGCTGGTCACATGGATTCTCCACACTCCGGCCCACGTGACTGTTCATTTTTTATTTAAAATTAACTGGCTCTTAGCCGGGAGAATAGGCACTGATCATGTAGACTTCTGTGGCTGGTTGCTGACAAGGTTACCTCTCACTGCAAATCTAAGCATGTGCTGTTTTATCTTATTTTATTTTATTCTTTAAAGAAATAATTGTAATATGGCATGAAAACTGAGGCATCTATGGAGAAGAGAAAAGGGAGGTTCTAGGATTTTTACGGTAGCCCCATTTCTGATACTATTTTAGCTTTCTAGCATTACTTATCTTTCTTCTTCAACTACGTTAAAAAATATCGTCATGTTGAATTTTATGTTATAAGCTTCCTTAAATCATTTCTGGAACAACTGTTTGTCTCCAAATCCTGGTTTCTCCACCTAACAGCTATGGAGTTCAGGGAATTTATTCTCTTATGATGCCAGATTAATGCCCACCTCACAGCATGGTGGCAAGAAATAAATAAGATAATGTATAAAGTTATTAGCACCATGAATGCACTCAACATATTTCAGCTGTCATTATCGTCATCATAATTATTGTTATTAAAGGAGGCCATAGATAAGTATATATGTGCATGCCTCTAAGCTCTACCTGTGGGAATTGGGGAAAGCATCACAGAGGAAGTAAGTTTTGAGCAGATATTTACAAGATAACTAAGGATTCTCCATGTGACAAGATAGAGAAGGGCACTTCATTGAAGGGGAACAGCAAGAACAAATTCGCTGAGCTACAAAAGCGTGGGCAGCCTCAGGACACTGAGCAGACCCCTATGACGTGGCAGCAGGTACTAGCCAGAAAGGTTCTCTGCCTCTCCAGGGTTCTGAACTGGAGGTTAGTTCATCCTTCAACAGCCCACTTGCTATCCAACCGTAGTGTGCATCAGAATCACCTGAGAGCCTTGTGTTTAAAATTCGGGGTCCCAGACCCCAGAAAGTCCAATTCATGAAACCCAAAGCAGGGTGAAGGAATTGGCCTTTTTAATGTGCCCCCACAGAGATTCTGATGAAAGTGGTCCTCAGCTCATGCTTTGAGAAACCCTGCCCTATACTTCCTCCCATCTTTTTGCCATGGCCATGCACATACATGTGCACCAACACCCACGCACACGCACACCCACGCACACCCTACCCTTCCTCCTCCCACCTTATCCCAACTCCACCAGCGGCTCCCACAGCAGCCAAGAATTTTCTGAAGGGCCTTTCTGATCATGTTTCCATCCCCCGATTCTGCTTCTCCTCAGCCCTCGTTCCTGCCAGGGAAATACAGAATCATGACACGTACGGTGAACACAAATATTATTTTAATCTTATGGCTCCTGTTATTGCAAGTACCTGGGCAAGTTCTCCATGTAAATGCCAGGGTGAGGTCAGGACTTGGAAGGTCCAAGAAGAGGTGGGGTGATTGAATGCAGTGCCAGCTCCCTCCCAGTCCCAAACCCATCTGACCTCTCTCTCTCCTTGTCTCTGCAGAGAGTTGTCTGCACCGCTGGGCTCAAGTGGTATCCTCACCCTGCTCTGATTCACTGTGTCAAAGGCTGTGAGGTGAGTCACACGGAAAGGCATGCCTCAGCTTCCTAGAAATAATCCCGCTATTGTCATTGTTACGTGAGGGATGGTTGACATTTACTGTCCCTACTAAGTGTTATAAGTACCCATTCAACAGACTTCTTGGTCAGGGATCAGCAACCCCCTTTTACAGATGATGGAATGGAGGCATGGAGATATGGAGAGACATACTAACAGATATAAGCAATGGGTAATGGAGCTGGGAGTCCAAGTCAGGCTTCTGTGGCTCCGAAGCCTGTGGTCTACATAATATGGGATCTGTGAAAAAGGAAGGGTGGAAGGCCAGATTGACTTAGCATCTACAGTACACCAGGGGTTTGACCAACAATAGCATCACATTTTACTTTAACAGAGTCATATGAGGCATTTTTTAAAAATTTCCATTTTACTGATGACCTTTATTTGCAGATTAATTTTTTTCTGCCCCATGTCTTAGTCATTCACTCCTTCTTTAACCCCGAAAGGAATGTGGATGCCTTAGACCCAACCACTGAGCTGAGGTGGAAGATCCTCTTGATCCTTAAATGTTCTGACTTAACAGTGGAGCCCTCCCCGGAGCTTGATTATGGGGATCTGGCTATGTGTCTCAGTGACACTCGTGGTGGGGTGGGGGACAGATTCTTGGGATGGCAGCTGTGTTCCCAGGGCAGGGCTGTCCATGGAACTCAAAGACATTTCAGTACATCACTGTGCCCCTGGCGGTTCCTCTCCTCTGGCAGTGAAAAAAAGGCCCTAAATCCCTGCCAGGTGGCTGCCCGAATCTCTGTGGTCCCCCCAGAGTCCACTTACGAAAATGCAGATGAAAAAGACAAGCTCTTGCTCTAAAAAAATTTGTATTTGATGAAACTCTTAAAATGTCAGACCCAGAAAAACTCTTTTAGATAATCTAAACCTAACTTTCTATGTTAAAGATGGAGAAATGGAGAGCTAGACAGTGGCCAGGTCTAAAATTTGGTGGAACACTTAAACTGGGAAGGCTGCTAGTGTGAGCTGGTTCTATTTGGTTGTTGTATACAGTGGAAACTGGGGGCCAGAGAGGGGACAGACTGGTCTAAGTTTGCACAGCATGATAGTCGTGGAGCTGAAGCATGAGCCTGGGTCTCCTGACTTTCGGGCTAGAGCTTTTTCTTCTCCGCTAGGCTACAGAGCCCACTCCCTGACCTGTAAGTGTCACAAGACAGTCCTTGGGTCACACATCTCTTTCTGTACATTGGTTAGGGACCACCCGCCCCCCCATGCTATCTTCTCTAGGCACTTGACATTGCAGTCTTTAAGAACCTCGTTCTGTTAAGCTTCAGTTTGGAATAGCAAAACCAAGGCCAAAGCCCCGTGGCTGTTGCTTCCTTCCATCTCTCTGGATCAGCCCAGCATTTTGGAAAAAGGAAGCTTGTGTTACCTGGGCATGCATTCTGCTGAGTCAGCAGTCTGGGCGACCAGTGTAACAGCAGAATTTGATCCCTCCTTTGACTCAGCAGTGAGGCCCAAGAGACCCTCACCTGTCAGGCCCTGAGCCGTGCCTGTGATGCTTATCGCCTTTGCCCTTGCAGGTGCCCTCATCTCTCTTCCTTAGCTTAGAGCTAAGAGTTTGTGTCTTGCTTGGAGCTGAAATGTATGCTTAGAAGAGGTATAAATGCTGGGACCAGGAAGGAGTCATCAACCTTGAGTATCTAGAGGTAGTCAAGATAAAGAAATGGTCTGAGGACCCCAGGCCCCTCAGCCCTTTGCACCAAGTGGGATCCAAAGTGATCATTCACTTACTTGTTCATCAGAGCTTCACCGAGTGCTTCTTAGACACCAGTAACTAATCTAGGTCCTGGGATAACAGTGGTTTTAGTCAGTGAAAATGTAACTGTGTTCTTCCCACGTCATCTGTGATATCTTCTTGTTCCTCATCCATCCATCCATCCATCTATCATTTTACTAAATAAACATTTACTGGACATATGTCTGATAAAGTTTTGCTCAAATTGCCAGACATTTTGCTAGGAATCTAGGATATGACAGTGAATGATACACATTCCCGGTCCATAAAGAACACACAGTATAGTGAAGGACATAGCCAGTTAAAGAGAGAATTCCAAAATAATGTGCCAAGAGCTATCACCAAAGCAAGTACAAGAAGCTTTTGAAGCACAGAGTATCCTGGAGCCATTAGGAAAGGCATTTTGGAGGGGTGATATTTCAGCTAGATCTAGAAGGATGGGTTGTCTGCCTGAACACACTGCTAGTAGAAGTAGCAACACACGGAACACCAGAAACGGGAGAAATCTCAAAGTAGCAGAGCTTTTCTCCTGCTTTTCCTTCTCTCTACAGAGTCATTCTCCTCCATTCCCATCTAATTAACTCCTACTCCTCTTTATGATCTCAGCTGAAACATCATTTCCTCAGGGACACCTTCATGGAGCTCCCTGAGTAGATCAAATCTTTCTGTTCTTTTCTCTAATAACATCATGCACCTCTCCTCCATGGCTCTTATCTGAGTTGAAATTGGTTGATTAGATGTGTGATTATTTGATTAAAGGCTGTCTGTTCACTAGAATATAGATCTAGAGGGGTAGGGGCTGCATCTATATTGACTCACTATTGCATCCCTTTCCTTAGTGCAATGTCTAACACACAGTAGGCATCCAATAAATAGGGTTGAATAGAGGATGGATGGATGAATGGAAGGATAGATAGAAGGAAGGGTATGGCTGCAGGAAAGGGTACATGGGGAGAGGAGCTAGTGATGAGACTGGAGATTTCTTTCAGGATCCAAATAAAAAAGAACCACCTTCATTCATCTTTTTTTCTTCTTCCCCAAGTACTCCTTTACCAAGTCAGTTTCTTTCATTGTAAGGAAAGGATAATTGGTCTCCTTCATTAGTCTGTTCATATATTATATGGAAAGAACACAAAGAACACAGCCCCCAGGCAGACATCCTGAGGCACAGAGAAGAGCAAAATGATCACTTTAGATTCCACTTGGTACAAAGGACAGGGCCATCTGGGGTTCGCAAACCCTTTCTTTATCTTGGCTATCTCTAGATACTCGAAGTTGTTTGTTTGTTGTGTGTGCCCCTCTGCTCCGACATGAATGCCATAATGTGCTCTTTATGGAAGTCACACAGGAGAATCACACCTGAGCTCACAGCCATGCACATGCCTACACATCTGAGCTCAGCTCTTGCCTGTTCTTAGCTCTGTCTTGCTGTGACCTTTTTAAGACTCTAGTAGGGTATGGATGAAATGGAATCTGCCATTATGAGTTGGGAGCACAAAGGCTCTATGAATAAGAATTTGGAACAGAGATGCAAAAGCCAGGGATGCTACATGAGAAGGACTCCTTGTGAGCTTGGGGCTCTTCAGAGTCATCAGGATGGAAAGGAGAGACCGCTGGATCACAGGTGGTGTGCTGGGATGTGATGGTCTTAAACAAATGCCATCATAGCCTTTCCTATCAGTGAGTCACTAAGCATTAGAGATCCAATCCAGGACTCTAATTCAGCTTTCACTTTCATCTGCTTTCTACACTGTATTTGATGGAGGCAGGTGGGGTAGTTTCATTGCTTTGGGAAATCAGTGGTCTAATCCAGTCTCTTTATTTCACTAGTGGGAGTCCAGAGGCCTAGAGAAATCACTTAAACAAAACCACCAAGTAACCACCCAGTTGGCTGAGGTTTGGAGGGCTAGAACCCAGGATTTCTAAATCCCTGCCAGCTGCTCTGTCTACCATACCAGTGCAATTATATTCCACTGGACAAACATTACTAAGGACCAAAGTTGTACACTACATTAAACTGGGTGATTGGGAGACAAAGATGAACTAGACATTGCCTATATCTTTGAGGAGCTCACCACTGAGGAGCTGGTGTGGTCTTGCACCAGCTACAGAAACATCAACAGACCATAGCTACAGTGTGCTAATTGTTGGGATGGGGAAATACAAGGGGTAGAGGAATTACAGAGAATCCTAGACTTTCTCCTGAGACGGCTCTGGGTTCAGATCAGTAATGACTTGACTCCATCATGTTTCCTCATCTTTGGAGCACCATAGGGGTGGAAGGACACAGAGAAGAAAAGAAATGAATCAGTGTATACTAGAACAGCCTAGAGAAGTAAAGAAAAAAACATGGTGCCACCTTAGATTTAAATCACTATCCTGACTCTGCCAGTGCGATATTGGCCGAGTCCCTTTCTTTGAATCTTAGGGTCTTCATCTGCAGAGTGGAAATAATAATGCCCACCTCACTTGTTTGGAGAACAGAAGAAGAAAACAAACATGTAAATCCTGTGACATCATGCACATCTTTATTCCTCTGTTAGAGGGAGAACACCATTGTACACAGACCATGGTGCCAAATTCCTATGAATTCTCACGTTTTATCTCATAGAATAATTCTTGATCAGTTTGTATTCAGCTTCCTGATATATTTGCATGTATTTTTAATATTTTTAATTGCCTACTGCTATGAAAAATGGGAGAAAGAAGGCTCACATTTTATTTTAAATCATTTTCTAAGTAAAATGAGCCCTGTATTTAGGAAGATGTAAGTGATCTGTCCTTTGCACCTCTGCATGCAAGAGTATGTCTCTCAGCACAATCACACTCTAGCTGGGAAAAATTTGGCCAAGATAAGAGTCTGTAAATGGTAGAGGTGATAACTTATCCAAGGGGGTATTGGCATTTGAAGACAGGCAGGCTGAGGGTAGAAATTCATGGGAAGATGACAGACACCTGAACGACAACCAAGGCCTCAGTGGAGAGGTAGGCAGCTTCCACTCACTCCAGGATGCTAATGAGGCCTCATTTCCTGCTTCTCTCCCTCATATAGCCCTTCATGGGAGACAATTACTGTGATGCCATCAACAACCGAGCCTTCTGCAACTACGATGGTGGGGATTGCTGCACCTCCACAGTGAAGACCAAAAAGGTAGGCCAGTGTGTGTCCTGGGTCGCCACCTCCTGTGCACCTCTCTGGCTTGCTGGCCAGGGTCACTCCTACATGCTGCACCACCCATTGTCCTGGCTGTGCCAGCATTCTGTCTTTAAGCTTTACTTCATTTTATTTTTAAGCTTAGACTCAGTTATGGAAGCAGATAAATACAAGTGCAATAAGTACTTTTAGAAGGGAAGGATATAGTGCCATGAGGGCCCAGGTGAAGAGTCAGAGAAAGGTCTGCTGCAACCTGAGGGCTAAGGGAAGGGGCTAAGGGAGGTGGTCAGGAAAAGGTCATGGGGCAAGAAACTGGATTGTAAAATTCTACAGAGAACACACATTGTTAGGGGGTATGGCTGAAGCCTAGGGGGAGAGAGAAAATGGGACATTTCCCTACAAGGTCACTTATGGCCTTTGAGCATTTTATCATCTATTTGGTTTTCTTACCTGTAGGAATAGGGGAGGAGGGCATGGTCATGATTTTCTTTCTTTGTGTATTAAGATACACAAAGAAGTGATTCAGATATTTACAGTAAAACTGAAGTTATTCAACTGAGATTCACATCAACCACTTGCAGGAAAGTGGCCACCTCCATTTCCTCCTGCCTAGAGCTCAGAGCAGAGTTGGGGCTAGAGCCAAGAGTTGGGAGAGAGGTGATAAACCCGCCAGCCTCGGTTGAGAAATGCTCTTGTGATGAATGAGTTGATGGGAAACTATTTCTGTCTTTATACTCATCTACAATCTGAGCTGAAAGATCATGTGATCTCAAAAATCATTTGCTCCAATCTCTCATTTTAAAGAAGGGGGAACTGAGTTTCTGAGACCAGAAAGGCAAAGAATCATAGTCAGTCATGGCTGAAGAGCCTTCTATGATCATCTGCCCCAAACTTTTCATTTTATCAGTAGGGCACTGAGGCCCATAAAAGAAGAATGATTCATCCTAGATGGCAGAGCGAGTGATAGAAACAAAGCAAGGTCCCTGGCTTCCAATCCAAGTCCTTTTATATGGCAACATCTTTAAGAGAGTTGGTTCCTTCAAGAAAGATGCTATGACACAAGAATGCAGGGATGAATGGGGCAAGACCCAAGGAACACACTCAAATTGGAGGGCTGTTACTAAATCTTCTGGTTGATGAGTAAGGATGCTGAGGTTGTCTGGGATCAGTCGGTCCTGTGTGAGCAACACTTTTCCACATGCCTACCCTTTTTCTGGTTTTGGTTTTGGGTTTTGGTAGAACACAGAAGGCATACATTTTCTGCCTAAGTACAGGAGAATAAAATTCATTTTCTGTTAATGAATTTTACTATTCTTCCTAATTGTGAAGTACTACATATTATAATCTTTGGAAAATCCAGAAAGAAAAGACCAAAACAATTCACTTGTTGCCTTACAGCCCAAAGATCACCACTGCTTTCTTTCTGGTGTATTTTATTCTGTGTGTTCTGTTAAGTCTGAAGGTATATGTGTCTATGTAGTATTATTACATTTCCAGTTTGGGATCTTGTTCTGTTTACTTTTGTTTACTTAGCAAAGGAAATATTATATCTAAAAATCATCTGATATTAGTATAAACTTTTCAACTGTGTTTTTTGCTGTGTTAGTGTTTATTATATGGTTGTGATGTGTACTAGTTCACATAACCATTTACCTTGACTTTTATTTTTAACTTTTGGATTATTTCCGTTTCTTACAATTATACATAATGATGCTAATGAATGCCTTTGCATATAAATCTTTTTATAGCTCTAATTATTCCTCTATGGTATAAGCATATTTAAGGTTCTTGATACCTGTTTCCAAATGAATACAGTGTACAATAGTGTCAAATCAGGCCATCTTTTAAAGTGAATGGACAATGAAGTTTGTGTTTTGCGTAGAAGTTTTTGTAGAATTATGACACCTTCGGACACTATCAGTGGGAGAAAGAACAGTTCTAATAAGAATAATTCTTCTACTTACATAAGCTATAGCTTATATACTAAAACATAAAAAATAAAACTTTTCAGAGTGGGATTCCTTTAAATGGATTACTCTTTCTACCGAGTGCATGGTAGGAATGTGAAGTCATGATATGAAGGTTCAGACGCAAATTCCAAATTGTCATAGTAACTTTAGTGCATACATATGTATGAACACCAAGACACTGTGTTGATTCTCTGCTCCTGTACTGGGTTCTGTTGCAGCAATTTCGGACTCCTGGGCCCTAAGATAAGTACTGACTCTTCCCTCAGAGACCCGAGAATCAGATAGTTCTGAATGTGTTTCCTAGCCTTTTTTTTTTCTTATCCACCTAAATTATAAACGTAGTTTGGGCTTTTTGTGCTAAAAGATCTGCTTCTTCCACTTTAAACTGTTGTTTCTTCCTGTTGACCAATTCAGCAGATTATAGGCAACCAACCTTCTTTCATCCAATGAGATGAATGTCCACTGAGTATCCCTGTGTGCCCGGCACTGGGCCAGGTTTTGTACACGTGGCAGAATCTGGATAGACAAACTTCCTACCCTTGGGAAACTTGCAGTCTATTAGAGTAGCCTGGTACTAAGCAGTGAGCCACGCAACTATGCCTTTAATTGACCTTTGTGGATGAGGCAATGAAGAAAAAGCATAGGATCTTATGCAGAACAGTGTTAAGGCCACAGAAAATCTCCCCGAAGACGCAGCATTTCCACTGAATCATGAAGAAAGAGTAGGGGTTTTTCTGGTGAAGGTAGATGGCGGTTGGGAGAAGAAGGGTCAGGACTATATGTGATACATGTTAGAATCAGAAGCGATGTATGGATGGATTAGAGAGACTAAAGACCTCCCTTGTGGCGGATATGACTTTGCCATGGTTATTTCAGTTGTTCACAGGTGTTTGGGGCTTTTCAAATGGGAGATTCCTGGAAGTCTGACATCTAGAGAAGAAAGGTGTAGCAAATTAAAGTCACACTTCCTACAGTTAACATTTCCCAGTTTAGCTTTTACGCGAACTCCAACTTCTTGAAACTTTTCTCCTCTTTCTTGGACACTCCCAGCTACTTTCTGCAGTGGACTAGCTTATAGGTGGTGAAAGATGCAGACAATAAATAATAACACAAGATATCACAAAGTGAACTACTGCGTATTCCAGACACTCTGCTGGACACTCGGCCTCTGTTATCCTCTCTAATCCTCATGTCAACCCCGATGGCTTGTTACTGTTATCCACATCACACGTATGAGCCAGTTTGGGCTCCGGGTGCTTATGAGACTAGCCCAAGTTCACTTGGCTAGTGAGTGGTGAAGCCTAAATTTGAAGCTGGTCCTGTCTGACTCACAAGTCCTGCTCTTTTTACTGCAATAGGCTGAGTCTCAGAAGAGGTCAGCAATAGGGATGGCCCATGTCCTTGGTGCACCTGGCCATGAGCCTCCCAGTTCTGGTTGGAGACATTTCACCACGAGCCCAGACTGCCAGGGAACCTTGGGTGTGGGATCCCTCCCTTGGCAAAAAAGAAAGCAGCTTTTCCCAGCAGCAGAGACAGGGCAGGGAGTTGACGAGGCTCCCAACTCCGCCCGTTGAAGCCCAGACAAGAGTTTACCCTGGACGTCCACAGGGAAGAAGAAAGTTCTGCTTTCTGTTTTCAGCTTCCACCGTTGGCAGCCTCTTAGGGCAGAAGAGAGGCTTCCTTCCTCTCATCCCGCTGCCCTTACCTGTTGGATTTGTTTAGTTCCCACCTGTCCTCTTGGCCCCAGTGCCACATTGTGGGAAATTCCCTTCCCCGACGGACCTAGGCTGGCACCCAGAAACTTGGCCATGGGACAGATATGCTTCCAAGCACTTTCCTAAATCACAGAGATTCTGTTAATTGAGCACTTACCATGTGCTGGGCTATGGCTGGAATCTCTGTGTGTATTATCTCACTTAGACTCCAGAGCAACCCCGCAAAGTAGAAAATTGAGACTCAGAAAGGTGGAATCATTTGTACAAGGTGGCAGAGCTGTGTGTGAGATTTAGGATTTCCTAACTCCAAAATAATCATGATAGCTATGATTTATGGAGAGCTTACTCTTTGCCCAGCATAGTGTTAACTGCTTTTACATGTCATTTCATTTTATCAGCACAGTAGCCCTGTTGTAAGTGTTGTCTTTTTATCCTCATTTTATGGATGATGAAACTGTGGCTTAGAAGAGTTAGGGTCACATGGCCAGTAAGTGGTAGAGCTGAGATGCAAACCTAGAGAGTTTAAACCATGTAGCACCTGCCTCGAACCCCTGTGAACAGCTTGCTCAAGCATCTTGCCCCTCCCTTGAGGGTGAGCTTTTTGCTTTGTGGACCTCCTGGAATGGAGCTCCTGGGATGAACTCCAGGCTCAGGGTTGAGCTTCGGCACCTTCTCCCAGACTTCCTTCCTGCCAGCTCTCTGCCCGAACCTCTTCCTGGTCCCTGGGGCTGGGCCTCCCAGTCACTTGGCCCAGCATGGTGCCCGTCTGCTCCCTTCATCCGGCCTCCTCTTGTTTGTACAGACACCAGCTGTTCCCCACATCTGCCTTGAAGGGCGACCTGGGCCCGGCTGGCAGACAAAGAGCAAGACAGCGCAGGAAACTCTGTCTGACGGGGTGTCCAATTTCCCACCCGGACACCTGCCTGCAGTGTGCGGCAGGCAGGAAGGGGCAGGACTCAGCTTCTCAGGATGTCAGTTTATTGTTTTCCTGTTGGAGCTTTGAGGAGCCCCAAATACAAAGCAGATTTCCAGAATGGTTGCTGTAATGATTTTGCTTCATGACAATGACAACAAAAAATCAGTTTGTCATTGGAATCATTCTAAGTAAGCATGCTTTAGGGGTGTGAGGGAGGAAGGGGAACAACCCTAACATAGTCAACATACCAAAGCTTTCTAAGGTGTGGTGGGCTGGAACGCTAGTTTGGTCATGTTTCAGATGGCTGCTAAGAGACTGATTCTGGAAGGTGTCTGGGAAGTTGGCATGTCGTCCCAGTTCTGTGATTTATTTGCTCTGGGACCTTGCTCAGGCCAGACTTATCTTGGGTTTTTCCTCTCGATATTTGGATTAGATTCCTGTCTAGGCACTCAGTATACCAAGGCTTTCTAAAGTGTGCCCAAGGACTTTTCACATGGCTTTCTGGGTGAGGTAGTCTTCAAGTGGGAACTTGAAGGCCAGTTAGGACTGAGACCTACACAGGGTAAGAAGAGGTTAATCCCAGCAAATGTCTCAGCACAGGATCGCATGTCTGATTGATTGATGTTTATTTACTACATCTAGAAACCTTACCTAAGAAAAGACATTATACCCAACATCCAGTCCATTGGTCTAAGGAGGCTAGTGATTCTATAAGATATGGTAAGATAATCAAAATCATTAGGTGGAGAGAAGCCTTCTTAGCAGAGTGGGCCACAGCCTACATGGCCGGGGGGCTAGATGTTGGGCTGCCCATTGGAGATGGGTATATCAGTGTCTATTCTTTTTTTTTAATTTTATTATATTTTTTTATTTCAGCATATTACGGGGGTACAAATGTTAAGGCTGTGCACATTGCCCTTGCCCCCCTCCCCCCTTGAGTCAGAGCTCCAAGCATGACCATCCCCCATATGGTGCGCATTGCACTCATTACGTATGTATATATCCATCCCCTCCACCCCCCCCATGTGCCTGACACCCGATAAATGTAGTTCCTGTGTGTCCACTTAGGTGTTGACCAGCTAATACAATTGGCTGGTGAGTACATGTGGTGCCTGTCCATCGATTCTTGGGATACTTCACTTAGTAGAACAGGTTTCAGCTCCATCCAGGAAAATACAAGAGGTGCTATATCACCTTGTTTCTTATAGCTGAATAGTACTCCATGGTATACATATACCACATTTTATTAATCCACTCATGTATTGATGGCCACTTGGGTTGTTTCCACAACTTTGCAATTGCGAATTGTGCTGCTATAAACATTTGAGTGCAAGTGTCTTTTTTATAGAGAGTCTTTTGTTCTTTTGGGTAGATGCCCAGTAATAGGATTGCTGGATCAATGGTAAATCTACTTGTATTGCTCTAAGGTATCTCCATATTGCTTTCCACAGAGGCTGCACTAGTTTGCAGTCCCACCAGCACTGTATGAGTGTCTCTCTGCATCCACGCCAACATTTATTGTTTTGGGACTTTTTAATAAAGGCTATTCTCACTGGAGATAAATGATACCTCATTGCAGTTTTGATTTGCATTTCCCTGATGATTAGAGATGTTGAGCATTTTTTCATATGTTTGTTGGCCATTCTTCTGTCTTCCTTTGAAAAATTTCTGTTCATGTCCTTTGCCCACTTTTTGATAGGGTTGTTTGATTTTTTCTTGCTGATTTTCCTGAGTTCTAAATAGATTCTAGTTATCAGCCCCTTATCAGATGTGTAGCATGTGAAAATTTTCTCCCATTCTGTAGGTTGTCTGTTTGCTTTTGTGACAGTTTCTTTGGCTGTGCAGAAGCTTTTTAGTTGGATCAGGTCCCATTTATTTATTTTTGTTGTTGCTGTAATTGCTTAGGGGTCTTCTTTTTAAATTCTATGCCTAGGCCAATGTCTAGAAGAGTATTTCCAACGTTTTCCTCTAGAATTCTAATAGTTTCATACCTTAGGTTTAAGTCAGTTACCCAACGTGAGTGGATTTTTGTGAGATGAAAGGTGTGGATCCTGTTTCAGTCTTCTATATGTGGCTATCCAGTTTTCCCAGTACCATTTATTGAATAAGGATTCTTTTTCTTGGTGTATGTTTTTTGTCTGCTTTGTCAAAGATTAGATGGCTATATGAGGATGGTTTTATATCTGGGTTCTCTGTTCTGTTCCACTGGTCAATATCCCTGTTCTTGTGCTAGTACCAAGCTCTTTTAATTACTATAGCCTTGTAGTATAGTTTGAAGTCTGGTAAATTGATACTTTGTTTTTATTGCCTAGGATTGCTTTTGCTATGCGGGGTCTTCTCTGGTTCCATATGAAGCATAGAATTATTTTTTCTATATCTGTGAAAAATGATGATGGTATTTTAGTAGGGATTGCATTGACTCTGTAGATCACTTTGGGTAGTATAGACATTTTAACAATGTTGATTCTGCTGACCCACGAACATGGCATGGTCTTCCACCTGTTTACATTCTCTGCTATTTCCTTTCTCAGTGTTTCATAATTCTGCCTGCAGAGGTCTTTTACCTCCTTAGTTAAATATATTCCTAGGTACTTTATTTTCTTTGTTGCTATTTTGAAGGGAATTGAGTCTTTGATTTGGTTCTCAGTTTGACTGTTATCGGCATATATGAATACCTCTGATTTGTGTGTATTGATTTTGTATCCTGAGACTTTACTGAATGCATTTATCAATTCAAGGAGTCTCTTGGTTGAATCCCTGGGATTTTCGAGACATAGCGTCGTATCATCAGCAAAGAGTGAGAGTTTGATCTCTTCTGCCTCCATCTAGATACCCTTAATTCCACTTTCTTGTCTGATTGCTATAACAAAGACTTCCAGCACTATGTTGAATAGAAGTGGAGATGGTGGGCAACTTTGCCTTTTTCCAGTTCTAAGTGGGAATGCTTTCAATTTTTCCCCATTCAGTAGGATGTTGGCTGTAGGTTTGTCATATATGGCTTGTATCATTTTTAGGTAAGCCCCGTCTATGCCTATTTTGTTAAGTGTTCTTATAAAAGGGTTTGAATTTTGTCAAATGCTTTTTCTGCATCTATTGAGAGATCATATGGTCTTTGTTTTTGCTTCGGTTTATGTGGTGCATATCTTTGTCTTTTGCTCTGTTTCTAGGAATGTAATCTAAGATAATACTGGAAAACATTAACATGCTAGAAAAAAATCACATATGAGCCAGTCATTTTTCTGAGTTATCTCTGAAACAAATGTTGTAGTGAAACACTTTGTACAGTGCCTAGCAGAGTTCCTAGCACATAGTAAAGGATCAATTAATAATAGCTATAATGGGCATGTTGAAGATAATGGTGGTGGTGCTAATATCACTCTCCACTCAGAAATTTTCAGGCTTTTTACATTACAAACCTCATGATCCTTTAAATATATATGACCTGAGTCAAATTTATTTTTCCTGCTTATTTTCCCACTGCTGCCCTACATTGAACTGTCATATTTTTCTCCCAACTTAGAATTCTACTTTCCTTCATTTGTCCACATTTCAATTGCTTTCTAGCACTTGAGTTGTATCTCTTCTAATCTACTTTTTCAAAATTTGTCAAATCGTATTTTTATTCTTAGGCTTCTACTGTATCTCATCCCTGTCAAATACTATAAGAAAAATGGTAGCATGTGCCTGTAGTCCCAACTGTGCAAAGGCTGAGGCAGGAAGAGTGCTTGAGGCCAGTAGTTCAAGGCCAGCCTGAGCAACATAGTGAGACCCTCTCTTTAAAAAGAAAAAAAGTATACGTACTATAAATGGTATTCAGAGTGTGCTCTAATATTATCTCTTAAAGAAATGACTATAGACTTTAGGAACTTTTTGAACTTAATAACTGTAAATATTAATAATTGTTGAGAAGTATTTGAAGCTTTTCTAGGTCATTGAAGAGATGAAAATGTTTTTAAAATAAATTAGAGTCCTTTATTGAAGATAACTAACTGTATATAAAGTCTTAATATTATGCTTTATTCATTATACTTTAATATATTCAAAGTCTTTTAATTTCATCAACATTTATGTCTTTAAGTACAGAATACATGAAGGGCTTAGTGTATAGATAACTATAATGTTTATTAATCCTTCTACCTTTAGATTATCGACACAATGGTCGAGATCTTCAAAGCTCAACATTATCAGTGCCAGAACAAGTAATGTCATCAAACCATTGTTCACCATCAGGGTCTCCTCATCGAGTAGATGTTATAGGAAGGACTAGATCGTGGTCACCCAGTGTCCCTCCTCCACAAAGGTAAGACAGCATACTTCCTTTATTTGTAGGTTGTTACTACAGGCATATTTATCATTAATTATCTTTAAATATAAGTGATTCTTGTGGAAAAAAGTTATTTACTCAAAAATAAGATGCTACTCAATAACTTATGTAATGGGGGTGAAATAAAATATAGGTTATCTGTAACTTTGGGCAACCCCTATATTATTTTATTGTAAAAGTTCAAAATAATTAAGAGCCAGCTTTCAGTCATATTATCAGTGTGAGCAGATATAGGTAGAACCAACTAATTATACGCATGAATGATGCAGATATTGATAATGGAAGAAATAGGAAAAAATAAACACTGGTCTTTAAAATTAGGAACAATCATCAGAAGAATACAAAAGAATGCATGTACAGAGGGGAGAATGGTTAAGAAAGTGTGTGGTTCCTGGTTGTATGCTTGGTGGAAATCTCTAATCAACCTTGTTAAGTATAGGCTTAATGGAATAAGAACCATTGAAATAATAGTTGAGATTCAAGAAATATGTGCATAATTCACACTTTATACACTTGAAATGTTTAAGAAATTTTGACCAGTTATAGTAACACCTTTGTAACTTCTGTTTTAAATAAATAATTGAGTTAGTATTAGAATTTTAATAGAATCTTAATTTCACACAGGATATTGTACTTTCTAAGAGGACGTTAGATTTATTTTATTTATAAATTTAACTAATTTAATTTAGGAGGCTATGAAGCACTAAAAAATGTTCATATAATTTGAACAATTACAGAAATTAAAATGAAAATCTAATATATTAAGTTGATAAACATCGTTTAAAATCTTTATACTATGTGATAGAAAACTACCCACATTTCATAAAAGCTTACTAACATAAGCATTGTATTTTAACAGAAAAATTTTAGAGGCATTTACATTAAATCAGAAACAACAAGGGGTGCTCATTAGTATTGTCACTGCTTAAAATAGTACTTCAAGTCCTGAGAAATGTTAAAATACAAGAAAAACAAATAAAAGGGGGAAGGCTTAGAAGTGAGAAAAACCATCATTATTTGTTGATTATAGGATTATATACATTAAAAAACCCAACATAATCAGGATATTAAAACTAATATGGGAGTGCTGCCAAACACCTGGCCATATGTCAACTTACAAAAATGAGTAATAACTAATTAGAGACTACCATAAGACATAAAGCACTAAGCTCAAAAGTCACATAAAGTATAAAGTATTAATATCTAGCAATTCATCCAAATAAGAATTCACAAGATCTTCTTAAAGAAAAATATAAACTTTAGATAAGGAATCAATGAGAGATATACCCTATTTATGGGTAGAATTATTTCATACAATAAAGATAGCAAATTTCAACAAATTTATCTATAAATCTAATGCAATACTCATCAAAATTCTATGTGTAATTTTTATAAACTTGTCACTCTAGAAATTATATGGAAGGATAAACATATATAAATAATTAAATCCATTTTGTAAAAAGTAGAGAAAAATGTATTATCAGGCCCTAATGATTAAAAACAAGATGGAACTTGAACAATAGCAACAAAATAGACATAATGAATAGAATAGATAGTACAATGTAAATATATATACATTTACATTTCTATGTTTACTTGGTACGGGATAATAAGGTGACACAATATGGAAAGGATGGGTTGGGAAGGATAGGAAAATTAGCTCATCACATGTAATAAAATTAAAAACTGGATTCCTACCTTTCATTTAATAATATGACATGTCATGATCTTCATTATGTTTTATAGGGCTGCTGCATGTCACAGTAGATGAGGTAATGGTTGAAGCTAGAGACTACTTAGGTGGTTATTGTTAGATACATGCACAAAGATGATAGTTTGGACTGTAGTGGTTTCAAGGGAGGTGGTGAGAAGTGGATAGATTTTGAGTTGTTCTGAGCTTTGAACTCATGTTTGACCATGTGACATCTCTATACCCATTCCTGTAGGGTAGATAAACAAACATGTCTAACGCTAAACTAATTTTCTTCACACAAATCTACTCCTCTTCCTGCATATATTGTTGAGTATCACTACTAAAGACCTAGGAGTCATCCATTAATAAGGTTGATACTTGTTATTATATCCCCATTGATATTTGTTTAATCTGAGCTCTTTTTGTATTGTATCTATTATAGCGGCAATCTTCTTATCTGTCAAGCTCCAACTGAAATTTATACCGTTAGCCAGGAGTGCAATTAGTTAAAACAAAACAAAAAATTTGGACTTGACCACACAGTGACTTTGACTTTTTCTACTATTTTTATTAATAAATCTCACTACTTAGTATAGTATATGATTATAGTTTACTAAGATATTTAATGGATCTTGCTATTTTAGCCGGAATGTAGAACAGGGACTTCGAGGGACACGCACTACTACTGGACATTATAATACAATTAGCCGAATGGATAGACATCGTGTCATGGATGACCATTATTCTCCAGATAGAGACAGGTAAATATGATTAAATACTATTAGACCCTATAATCACCATCTTCAGAAAAGGGTTACCATAAAATATTTTCATCTATTCCTTTATCTTAGTTTCTAAAGCAATATTATTCCTTTACAATACTCACATTCTTTCTTATGACTGTCACATTGTTAAAATAATAAATAAAAGGCAACATTTTACTTAGTAAGAAAAAAACAAAATCATCTTATTTTTGCAGTTTTGGTCCTTTATTAAATCAAACCAGTTAAGTTTGTGAATCTGCATGAGAAATTATAATTATGATGAAAATAAGTTGTTTTATTTTTACCTTTTCATAATCAATTATTATACATACAGATATCTTCATGAGACAATTGATTTTAAAATCTTTTATGTTCATCAGAGAAATCAGTGTGATTTTTCCCATGTAGAAGTATTAAGACAGAGTCTGGTTTGTTTAGGAATCATTGTGTCATGACTCATGAAGAGGTTTTTCCTCATGGCTTTTAGTAAACCTTTCAAGCTTCTTAAAGAATCATGCTTGTTGATTGTTGTATTTAGAAAAACTCTCTGAATTTGCTCCATTAAATATGGCAAACTTGGAGGTAACGTGGTATGTTACAATGCTTACGTTAATTACTATTAACATTTTTAAGTTAAGCAAATTGATTAACTCTCTCTAATTTATGCTTTATTTACATATGAAATAAATGATATTATATTTTTCTCAAACTTTTCAAAGCATAGAGTAAAATAATGAAGGAGCTCAAAAGTGCTTTTGTATGTGTTCTAAACTCATTTTAGGAAGAACACTTGGGGCCTTTTAAATCAGCTGACATGAGAAATTAATGTCAACATTTATAAATTTATTTTATCTAAATCTAGGATTATATTAAATTCATGCTTATACTTTCATCATGTTTTAACATACTTAGTCTTCAACAGTGACAAACAAGTATTGCCTTTTGTGTCTGAGATCTGAGAAGAAATTAGGAAGTTGTTAAATTAATATTAGTATTAATGCCAAATGAAAGTTAATGTAGTATTTTATTTAGTTTTAATTTGCTTAACTTTTTCATAATGATCTAAGTCTTTAGGGGTAATTATAGACATGCTACCTATAGAAATTGATGCTTATTAAGTAAAATAGTGAAAAAAGGATAACTATTTTGGCATGATTAGGAGTTGCAAAGAGTCATATTAGGGTGGATCAATAGGCATTTTGGTTACTTAATAGAATTTTAACGAGATTGATCATTTCTGGAAATTATTTATATATAGCAAGTTATGAATTCTTTGATCCTTGAAGTTTTGTTAATGGAAATGATGAAAGAGAAAGCCTGGAATTACTTTAAGCTTCCTTTAAGTTTATGTAAAGTTTTCTTTTAATGCAAAATAAACTTTACATTTTCCTCTAAAACAAGTAAATATAGTCTAAATCTTGTAGGAAAAGATAGGATAAAATTAACCTCTAGAATTACACTCACAAACAGAAATAAATGGTTGATATCACATCAAATGCATAATATTTCATAAATATTTTAAAACAAATGGCCCTAAATTTAATGGCAACAAAATTTGGTATTAAAGCCTGGGTGATTAATCCTTGGTGTTAGCTAATATGACTAACATGTCAGAGATATTCTGCAATATGCATATTTATTTCTATCCCAATTTATGCCAGTAATTGAAATGTCATATATATTTTTTGTTTTAAAACTTAATGAATCTCTTAGTTTAGCAAAAATGTTCAAATAACTGTTTCCTGAAGTTTTGGGGAAAATTGATCCATGTGGTTTTCTTACTCATGGAGTAAGAGTGTTAGATTTAGAGTGTTGTAGATTGCCAGATCATAATTATTCTTAACTATGAGCTGCATTAATCCTTTTTTGATATAAGTAAAATAGAATTTTATTTAAATAGGGATATAAAACCATTTCTAACATTTGGATGACCTATTTAATCATTATTCATTAACATGAGAAATAAAAAATCAAAAAGTACAATATTACTCGTGTATGTAGTCTATGACATTATTAAACAGTGGATCCTTAATCTCTGTTTTACTCTAAGATTCTAAAAGAGTTTTGATAATAAAATGCAAATGAAGGACTTCTAATTTTTATTTACTATTTAGAAGGTAGGAATGCTCTAGAACTCTTACAGTGAATTTTTGTGAATAGCATTTTATAGAGTCTATCAATAATATTGTTATTTTAAAAGCCTAAGAGAGAATTTCTCTGGAGACAGTAAGAATAATTTAGGTATTTTAAGAGGTACATTAACCTTTCTTATCAGTAAGAATTGTTGCACTGGATGAAAATACTGTTTTATTGAATGTACTCTTTTTCATAGGATTTGCAACCAAATGGCCTAGAGTTTGAATCTGGGGTTTTACCTCATGCTACCTGTATATCTTTGTGGGGAAATTAACCTCTTTGACACTTGATTTTCTTATCTATAAAATTAGAATATTTGTGTCAACTTTACAGGGTTGTGTAGATTAAATGACAGTGCCTCCAGTTGTATAACATGTATTCAAAAAATATGCTCTAGCCTTAACATTTTAAAAGAATCTAATGGCTTGCAAATAATTTGCATTTAGTGTGCTTAATAATTAAGCAAAAACAGACAAACATACAAACAAAAAACTCAGTCAAATCAGTTCAAGTATTTTTTGAAAGTCTGTGTAGAATATAGGACATGCATAGGACCTTGAAAAATGGGCATATTTATTCAGGCAAGTACAAGAGCAAAGTTACAGAGGCAAAACACACCTATCCATCATAAAGGCCCAGTACAAAGTATAAAGGATTTGCGGACATGTTTGAAAGTTGTGTGTGAAGACAATGACTTTTACACTGACTACATTGGGTGAGAAACTATGCTCTTTAACATTAATTTATAATACTTGATCAAACTTAAGTGGGCTAAAGAGGAGATATAGATCCTTTTTAATAGATAATGTAAAAAGAGTTATATATAAAATTTTTATTCAATCTTTGTTTCTCTGCATATCTCTATTATCATTAGTCAAAATCCTATTATATTTTGGAAAATCCTATATTATATTTTGGAAAAAATCCAATTCTTTACAAGTAATTCGTAAACCTGGATGCAGAGACATTAAATAAAATAATGAATTATAAGGACATCTTTCATCTTCCATCCCTATCCTTCCCCCTTTTTGTACCATTGTTTTTCTGATAAATCCTTGTAACAACTAAAACTAGTAACATAATTAATTTATTCTGGGGCAGATTATGTGGCTTTAGTATTAGAAATCATTTTAAGAGCTTTTTCTTTACTTGAGTTAGTTTGCTATTAGAATAAGTATAGAGTATTAGATAATATTTCTGTAACATGTCAGAGATCTCTGGTAGTATGCATTTTTATGTCTGTTGTGGGGGCCAAAATATATTGAGTGCATTTATTTTCATGGAGTATACTTTAGCATTATAAGAAAAAAGTAAAATTAATACTGGCAAAGATAGATTACCTTATAAACTTTTTTCTCTTGTACATTCAAATTGTAAGTTCATACTCCAAAAAGGAAAATGATGTATTATATGGACCTCTGGAATACCTCACACACCTATGGTATTTCTCTATTCCTTATCAGGCAGCCAGTAACCACAAAGAGAAACACATATTCATAACCACTTCATCAAAAAGAATAGTCTCTTTGATCCTTTCAGTTATCACCTATGAAAGGAACACGTCTTCGAAAGTTTAAAATTATAGAGAAAATAAATAAAAAAGAAGATTCACTTTACAAAAGTAATACAATATTTATTTATTATATTTCAGAAGCATTTTGACATAATAAAATTATACTGAGTATATTGTAGAAACTATAAAGTAAGCAAAGCATTAGCAATGTTAAAGGCACAGAGCATAAAGTTTTTGTATTATATAGGGGTTATTAAAAGCAGCTTTCAAAATACATAGGTTTTCTTAAGGACGAGATATTTTATCTCCTTTTTGCTGTCTAGTGGTCTCTTAAAGGCGACATTCAGGCTATAGTGGAAGAACAATTCATTATAAATATAATTTTGTGAGATCTTTAAAGATTGTATTACTTAAGATCAATGTGTCTAGAAATTGGCTTAGTAATCTAGTTCAGTTTTTTGAATAGTAATATTTTTATCATGATCCTTAGAATCTGTAACATCTTTACTTCATTTCTACTTTTCAAAATTTAGTAATTGTATTAGTTTTGTATTTTTTTATAGTGGTTATTGCTCTGTGCAAATTTTTATTAATTTCAAACAGATTGGACTAAATGTAATTTTTAATATGACTTTAGCTCATTGTGCATATTGAAGACATTGTACATATTTATTGCCCAGATTTTATAATGTCCATTAATTTTGGAAGAAAAGTAAGCATGGTTCAGTGGAGATGTATAAAATATTTTTAGATTATACCAAGCAGATGTAGCAAAGGACCTTGGATACATGTATGGACCTAAGGTGGATTTTAGAGGGCATAATAAAACGCAACGTTAAATTTTTTATTTATACAGGAGTTTTCATAGTTTTCAGCAGGATCTCAATGGGACTTCTACCACATAAGGTTAAGAACTAACATGACTAGATAGAAAAGAGAAATAAAACAAATTGATGCTTGATAAAGGTGATTCTTGCTTAATATTCCCTTTGGCTTTCTAGGGACAAAGTTTAACTATAAGACTCTTTAAGGAAAATATTAGAAATTTTATGATTACATATATTTTATGAACTTAGGAATTTTAACAAGCTTTGAAGTTTCCACATTTTCTATTACTCTTAAGTAGTTTTGGAGAATATTCCTTTTTAAAACAATAAATTCCAATATCACAATTGTGGAATATTATTTCTATTCTTTATAAAGTCAGAAATGCTTTTTCTGGTACTTCCTTGTTTTCTTATACAACATAGGTTTATAATCTTCTGTTCACATTTCTAGAACATTTCTATGATCATGTGAAGCACTGGTCTCTTTGGAGAGAAGGTTCATCATGAAAATGGTGTAATTTTGTTTTTGTTTTTCTTTTTAGTTCAATCCCAAATATATATTTATATTGAGTAGGTCAGCTACTGTGCACAATAATTTTTTAAAAATTATCCTGGTCTAGATAGACAAATTATCATATATCAACTAATTATAAAATGTAGAAGACTGTGAGGCAGAAGCATAATATTATTGGAACCAATTGCTGAGAAAAATTTACTTGATTTGGTCTATAGGCAAAGGCTTCAAGGAGAAGGTGGACTTTAAAGACTGGGTAGGATTTTGAAAGGCAGAAAGGTAGAGACAGAGGGAGGATGATGGGCACTCTTAAGCATGAACAAAGTCTTGGAATCAGCAAAGCACATGATATGTTTAGAGAATCTTAGATAGTCTTTTGTGTCTAGATAAGTAGTGGTGTTGGGAATGGAAAGTGACAGGAAATGAAAATTACAAGTAGTGTAGAACTTTTAAGGAATTTGTACTTATTGTTTTTTGATATCAGAAGCTATTGAAGGATTTTGAGTAAGGTACATACATGATTAGAAAGCATAGTTTGCAAATATGCCACTGTAGACAGGGTAAAGAATGGATTCGGTTGGGGGTACTGAGGTGTAGAGGTAGAGAAACCTAAGAGAAGGTTATGTCAATAGACATAGTAAACCTGATTTTTTTAAGTAGTGGCAGGAGAAAAGAAAAAGAAGGGAGAAATCTGAGTTATTTATGTGTCAGAACCAGCAAGATTTATAAATCAATTAAATGTGAAAATTCAGGAAATGGGATAAATTCTGAGTTTGTAAATCTTGGTTTATTAAGTAAATATTTTAATCCTTAGTTGAAGGTGATATTACAAGAGATTACAAAAAAGGAATAGCTGAAGTATTATATTAATTTCCAAAGGAGGATTAAAGAATTTTGTTGGAAATTAGAAGAGACTTTAGAGATTGTGGAGTCCTAGGTTCCAAAGAGGTATCTATCTGAAGGATTATTACAGTAGGTAAGCATGAGTCCAAATAGGTAGGGATTTAAGCTTTTCACTCATTAGCCAATGTCATTCTGATTTTATTGGATTCATATGTATTGTTACTACATCAAATTTTGTTTGAAAACAGATAGTCTTCCACTGAAAAAAAAGTTTCAAAACCACTGCTTGAACCCCTTCATTTCACAAATGCAGCATTGGTGTCCCAACAGGCAAGGTGTATTGTTCAAGTCTCACAATTAACATGTATTTTTATGAGTGTCTTTATGACATTCAGGTATCCTGTGGAGAGCCCAGGAAGCTGCAAGAAATGTGCTAAAACACAAAGAAAAATCAAGGCTAAAACAAAGTGATAGTTTACACTATAAAAATAAATTGTATTATCTAGACATAATGTGTTGGAATATAAGGTCAGGAAATGAATCTTGGAAAACCACTGCCCCTAAGAAATGCAGAGAAAAGAAATCCAGTAAAAGAAATGGATAAAGAAGTAGAGAAGTGGAAGACCAGGCCATATGTATAAATGCTAAAGAGGCTGAGTTTTGAATTAAGAATGCTCTTAGTTTGAAACCCAATCCTGCTACTTACTATACGGTTGTGGGCAACACAGCCTTAAGTTTCTCTATGGGAATGTGGGAAGACTAGAACCTACCTTAAAGAGAAGAAAATGAGGTAAAGTAGGCAAAACATTTAGTGGAGTACTTGGCACATAGTTAAATGTTAACTAAATGCTATGTTTAATAGCTAGAGAGAATAGTATTTCAGAAACCAAGAAAGGAGATAGTGTTAGGAAATAGAGGTTTGAAAATGTTTAATATAGAAAAGTGTAGTGTGATGAAGATCAAGAGGAGACTAAAAGATTTTTTAGGATTCCACAGATAATATTCATAGGATACCTTCAAGAGAATGATAGAGTTAGAACTCCAGTTACAGTAAGCTTAAAACATGAATGCAGAGGGAGGAAGGGTTGGCAAGAATTGTAGATATATGTCTTTAAGATATTTTATGTTGAAAAGAGAGTGAGAGAGATGCAATGGCTTGAGAGGAAGGCAAGATTAGCAAGGGTTTTATTTTTAGAATTAAGTGTAGTTGAGGAAGGGAAGGGAGGAGAGAATAATGAATGAAGCAAGGTAATGTGGGAAGCAGGATTACAAGTAGAGGCATTTCTTCTTTTAGTGTAGAAAACAAGAATAAGTAAAGATATAAATATATATTTACTTTATATTTAGAGGTAGAATTATGGAAGTTGAGGGTTCAAGGTCCATTTCCATTGTTTACTGAAACATAATAATTATCTGCCAAGATCTGTTTTGACCTTAAATATTTTAAGAAAGTAGAAAATTTTTAATTAGTGCTATGGAAAGAAGAGAGTCAACTACAGATGAGTAAAAGGTCAATGGGCTGCTTTGATTGCATATAGTAGTCATGAGCCATGAAATGTAGCAAAGCAAACAGCATGTAATACATACATAATAAACATAGTGAATGGAGAAATGGATAGCATACAATAAATCTAATAAATATGATAACCAAATAAAAATGATTTGAATTAATTTGTTCCGTATTAAATGGAATTTTTAAAGCCCCTTGTAGTTATTTTTTATTATTAACAAATGAGGGAGAAATAATTACCTTATAAAATCTCCTAAGTAGTATAAGGAATTACCTCTTTCATTATTTCCTTCTTAAACTTTCTGGTTATTTTATTGTTTTTCTCTTCTTACCATCCTTCCTAAAAAATGGGAAAGCATCTCTATCAAATAACATTTTCTAGCTGGTGCTGAATATGTTTAAGTGATAAATGATAAGATTTTTATTTAGAAATATGATTTATAAAAATCTCAATGTTATATTTGTGTCGTATTTTACTTTAGAACATTTTAACCTTTAGCATGCCATATTGCAACGGATATTGGGAGGAGGAGACAAGCTTTCTAGTAAATAATTTTCATTTTCTTTGCCTACTATCTGCCTATTTTTTGAATCTCACTTTTAAAATTAAACTCTCCTTTTTTCACTTCTTTCCTGAGTCTTATTTATATTCTTCTTTCTGCCATGCTTGCAGTCATTTTCTTACTCTACCTCGCTCCAGATACAGTCAGACCAGTGGGCATCATCACAGGGACGGCAGGTATATTTTTCTTACGATTGAGTCTATTTGTAGAATTGCATGTGCCTGTCTATTGATATGATATAATTCACTATTTTTTGTTTTTATATATACATATATGGTTATTAGTGAAATATGGAAATACTACCCTTATAAAATGGCGTGAAATAAAACATACATAAACTATTTAATTGTAGTGGGACATCAGAAATATAGCTTATTAAAGTAAATTAAATTAAATTAGGATCATCTATGATGATCCTAAAAATTTGGTACACCAGGAATTATAGTTAACTCTCTATTCTAGAAAGATAGAATAACAGTATTCTTTTTAAATTAACTGGAGTTAACTGTCCATCTTCCTCAGTAGAGTTCGTAATTAGATATTTAGATGGCACATGTCTTAACAATCCATTTCTCCATCTGTCTGCTCCAGGATAGAGAGGAATTTGTCCTTGATGTGTTTATGTGGAACTGATTTGTTTGTGGTTACCTTGTCAAAGGTTGCTGTGATCTACTCTTTTATCACAGTAGATAATTCTGATCTGTGGAGAACACTGGGTCTGTGGGGAAAACTTGTTCATCTCTCGTCTACCACCATTCCTCTTTCTAAAGTGGGAATTTGTAGTGAATGATAGATAGTACAGCTGCAATATCTTAAATATATTTTATACTGGAGGGAAATATCAATTACCTGGTATTTAACAAAAGGAGGGGTTAACTATAATAGAAACAGGGGTTAGATAGAAAGGGAAGGGAAAAAAAGTCTCTAAAGTTCATGAAATTCCCAGGTAACTCTAGGGATTTGAGTTGGTTCAATGACAACATTTGAGACCCTTTAGGTAGAGTGATAATGTGTTGGTGGGATCAGCTAGTATAGATTGGGAATTATTTGCCTAGGAATTATGCGTAGTCACCCTATTGTTTCAAAGTGATTCAGAGTTGCATGTGATTCCTTTATTAAATTAGTTAATTATCCCTATTTATCACTGATAAATTAGTTTATTAAGAGTTGATAATAAAGAGTTTAGAAAAAGTGATTGAAAACTAATGGGTAAATTCCTAAGGATTGAATTCATGTGGGTAAATGTGGGAGGAAACATTGTTGAGATAACATCAACAATAAATTCTTAATAATTCAAGTTTTGTGATATCTTTCTAGTAAATATAATTGAAATTTAGTGCCTTCCATCTTCCACTGTAATTATATGACAGTGGTTATTGCTATATTTAATTTTCTTTTGCATTTTTTCAGTCTTTTTTCTGTTCTTTTGCTTCAGTATTAAATAATTATTTTTTGTTGTTTTGTGTTTTATTTTTACTGTTGCTTATATTACATTCTGACTACTTTTTGATAGCAGTGATTATACATTTACCTTACAAAAATGTGAAAAAGTAGTTCTATAACTGTATCTTAATAATCAACTGAGGCTTTTTTTTAAGGTGGGTGGCATGTATGAATGAGACATTACTGATTATAAGTTTATTTTATTTACTCTGGTATCTCTTCATTTCATTTTAAGTTAAAATTGTGTACCATATTACTTTTTATACTTTGTATAAAGTCTCTATTATCAACCAGTAGATTGTCTATTTCATGTTATTTAGTTTTTAAATTCACCAATGTAGATAGAATCAGTTCTTGATCAGCTCTAGGATGATTATCAATTTCATATACTTAACCTGAACTCTCAGCTTCAGCCTAACTGGCCTATTTTGAAGGGGACGTTTATGAATTGTCTTCCTCTGCCACTATTTGGTTTGTTGTGAGGAAACACAGTTCATTAATGTTTATATTAAAATATAACACAGGGCAATCTGTTTCAGAAAGCCAGTTTTCAAATGTCTAACTGTAAGATTTGCTATGTACATTTACATGTATATGTAATATTTATTTTACATGTATTAAGGCATTTGCCTTGGTCTAGGGCAGCAGAAACTCATGAGAGCATTATCTAAGTCTAGTGTACACCTAATCCTAGACAATTTCAGAAGATTTCGTGAGAATGAAGTTCCTTAGTTATCTTTAAAAATATTATCTTTCTAACTACATTTTTGTACCCATTAACCAATGTGTCTTTATCTTCCCCTCTCTATTACCCTTCCTAGCTTCTGATAACCATCATTCTATTCACTTCCTCCATGAGATAAATTTTTTTAACTACCACATATGGATGACAACATGTAATATTTGTCTTTCTGTGCCTAGCTTATTTCATTTAACATAATGCCCTCCTGTTTTCATCCATATTGTTGCAAATGGCAGGATTTCTTCTTTTTATGGCTGAATAATATTCCATTGTATACGTTATATCACCTTTTCTTTATCCATTCATCCTTTGACAGACATTTAAGTTGATTCCATACCTTGGCTATTGTGAATTGTCCTGCATCAAACATTGCAGTGTAGATATCTCTTTGATATACTGATTTCCTTTATTTTGGATATATATCCAGCAATAGGATTACTGGATCATATGGTAGTTCTATTTTTAATTTTTTGAGGAACCTCGCTACCATTTTCCATAGTGGCTGTACTAATTTACATCTCCTCCAACAGTGTACGAGCATTCCCGTTTCTCCTCATCCTTGTCAGCGTTTGTTGGTTTCTGTTTTTTTGATAGCAGCCATTTTAACTAGAGTGAGATACTATCTCCTTGTGGTTTTTAATTTGCATTTCCCTGATAATTAGTGATATTGAGCCTTTTTTATATATACCTTCTGGCCATTTGTATGTCTTCTTTTGAGAAATGTATATTCAGATCTTTTGAACTTTTTAATTTGATCTTTTTTGTTTATTTGCTATTGAGTTGTTTGACTTCCTTATATATTTTGGTTGTTAATTTCTTATCAGATGAATTATTTGCAAATATTTGCTTACATATCAAAATAACTAGAAGAGAAGATTCAAAATGTTCCCAACATAAAGAAATGATAAATGTTTGAGGTGATGGGCATCTGAATTACCCAAATTTGATCATTATACATTGTATGCTTGTATCAAATTCTCCCATATACCCCATAAATATATAAAACTATTATGTATCTATAAAAAATTTTAATATTACTTTTCATCATGGTTTTGGTACATAGAAAGGAATGTGTATACATTTCAAAGCATAGTAATAGCATGAACATCCATGAATCTACCATCCAAACTGAGAACCAGAACATCTAATTACATACCTTACGTCTCTTATACTCTCCATACCTGTTACATCCCTATGCCTCTTCCACAGAAGTAATAAATCTATACTGGTTTTTCAGTTTAATAGACCCTTCTTTTCTTTTATTTAAGCGATTTTATTTTTTTTCATCTTTGTGCCAAACATTCTTTTTTCTTTTTTCTTATATTTCAAAATATTATGGGGGTGTAAATAGTTTTGGTTACATGGATCACTTTTGTAATGCTTGAGTCAGGGCTGTAAGTGTGCCCATCACCAGATAGTGTTCCTTCTACCTGTTAGGTAGCTTTTAGCCCATTTCCTCCCCCTCTCCCCTCAGCTTGATTCCCACTGAATCGCTTTGTGAACATATGTGTTCATTGGTTAGTTCCAATTTAATACTAAGTATATGTGGTGTTTGTTTTTCAAATCTTTAGATAGTTCACCTAGGATAATGGACTCCAGTTCCATCCAAATTGTTGCAAAAGGCATTATTTCATCCTTTTTATGGCTGAGTAGTATTCCATGCCATTTATTATTCACTCTACTAATTTTCTAATTTTCTCATCCCTCTGACTTCCATCCCAATCCACTATGAATTCTTGGAATGACTTTTTTTGGACATCTGTTAAAGATATAAGAACTTATCTAGGCATTATCCATTCTTCTGTATTTATTTCCATAATGTTTTGTGCTTATTATCTTTAATTTAACTCCTGTACCTTTGTATGTAATGCAGCTAAGCACAACTACCCACTACCCAGTTGTGTTGCTGTTATCTGTTGACTTTTGGGTTATGCCATTTTATTCACTGATGATTTTAGAACCTGGCTTTACTCTTCCTCTATATAACAATTCATGCCATCAAGCCTGAGTAATGTCAGCATTCACCTGAATGGTCTATTTAGCACCCATTCACTTCCTTAACTGTCTTAACCTTTACCCTCAATTCTACTTTAGTCAGTCACTCCCATGGCCATACTCTGAATTTTATTATCACTTGAAATTGTTCTATCTTTGAAATGTTAATTCAGATACTCCACTCTTAGACATCAGAATTGTATACATTTCTTTTTGATTGTTTTTTTAGGCCGCTTCTACCTTACTTGTTCTTTTATCTCAGTAGAAAACTCTACTCTTCTTGACCCCTTTACTTTCTCACTATTACTCTCCCCCCTTTTTCCCTATTTACACATCCAGAGATTGAATACATTCTCAGAAATATCCTCAATTCCTTTGCTACATTGTTCTTTTTTTACCTATTTCACAAAATTCGAATTTGGATCAATTTCTTTCTCTTACAGAATGGTTCTTGAGCTAAATTATGCAAATCCTCTCTAACTCATTTACTTGAGTCAAAATAATTAAACGTTTAAAAGGAAGGTGACCTTTTTATTGAGGGATGTGAGAAAATAAAATGGCACCAATCTCTACATGTTCAGTTTTCTAGCCTAGGTTTAAAGGTGACATATATTCTTGTCTGGGAATTCTTCTAAGAGTAAGTATGTATTAATAGCTCCAAATGGGCTATAGTTTGGCTGTATGGTATCTGGAATTTTCTAAATGGAATGAATGTAGTAAATGCAACATGACATTCCCAGTCTATGACCAGTCCATCAAAGGAATCTAAGCTTTCACTGGTCTCTCTATCCCAAGTGTACAACACAAAAATTATGAGTACTATCTCATTGGAACAGAAGAATAGAGACTTAATGTTTGCCAAACTTTTTTTGTTTTACTTCAGAAAACGATATTAACTTATATTAGAAATCACAGCACTTTTCTTCTGGCCAAGTTATATTGACCTGTACAAAATTATCTTTAATTCATTGTGCATTTTAAAACACATTCAACATTAAAAAAATGTTTACAATGGATATTGTGTTACCCTTTATTAATGTTTCTTTAATAAGATATACTCTTTATTTTAATAAATATAAACTTTATATTTTAAAATATGCTTACTTATTAATATTTTTCCAGTATTTATCTCTACTTAGAGCTATACACAGTGTGTTAAAGAACTACTGATATAGATGGTAGGAAGCTGGTGGTAGATTTTTAGGTAAAGATGTCATGGAGGAGACAACAACTCAGCTGTATCTTAAAGGGTAAATAGGAATTATTTAGATTCATGTGGAGGTAAGGTAGGATGTTGGTGGCATTTTAAATAAATGTATAAACAAATTCACAGAAGTAATAAACACCATATTTTAGTGCTGTTGTAACATTATCCACAAGGCAGGAAATCACAAGAAATAATCTAAAGTGATAGAGAAGGTCCCAGTTATGAAGAACCTTGTATACTCTGTTAAGGAACTTAGATCTAAGACTATAGGTGATGAAGGTACTTTGAAGAGTTTTATTTAGTAATAGCTATAAGTTTATTCACCCTAGAATAACTACCCTAGAGATTATGTGGATGATTGATTTGAAGAGAAAAAGGTGTCGAAAAGAAAACCCCATATTAAGGTAATAGATGGAGTAACAGGGAGAAGATGAAAGATTTACTAAATTAAAATCAATAATAATTGCCAAATAATGGGATTTGGATGTTGAGAGAGAGCAAAGAGTCAAGAAAAACTCCCAATTTTATAGCTCAGGGAACTAGGTGCATAGCATACCTTAACAAGAATTAGGGGGATGTTAGGGGAGAAATCAGTTTAGGCATGGGACAAGTTCAGTATTGTAATTACTAAGAGGAAACCTCTAGCAAGGAATAAAGTAATTTTAAAGCTTAAAGAATTCTAGGCTACACAGAGCAATTTAGGAGTAAATTCACTACCAATGGTAAGTGGTCATAAAAATGTAAGTGAAATCAACCTGAGAAACAGCCCATGAAATGAGGACCAAGAAGGTTTCCTCTGTCCTTCTTGGTTTCCTCTGCCTTTCCTAATGGGAAACATTAACATTAAGTGACAGATAGAGGAAGGGGAGTTTCTGATGGACATAAAGAAAGAATAGTGAGAAAAGTCAGATGAATAGAGCCAAAGGAGTAGTGAGTTTTAAGAAGGAAGTAATAATGACAACAATTAAAATAATGAATGAAAAATGCCTGATGGATTTGTCAAGTGGGGAATCCTCGGTGATGTTAGCTAGGGTAATTTCAGAAGGGTAGTAAAGGGAAAAAAGGAGATTGCAATGGCCTGAATAAACTCATCAAGCAAGTGTGAAGGAGAAAAATTAGCTAGGGGGTATGTGATATCAAAAGATGTCTCTTATAGAATAGGAAATATGTCCATGTGTTTATAAACTGGAGGAAAGGATGCTTTAGAAAAAGTTAAGTTGAAAATACAGAAAAAGAGAAGATAATTGAAAGAAAAGTCTTATAGGAGATAGAAGGGAATTGGCCTAAACACACAGATGGAGTTTGTGAACAGAAGAAAGCTATTGTTTACCATTGAGGCAGGAAGAAAATGGATGAGAGAGGTGGAGCCAAGTCAAAGGATGTTAATGGAGAGAAATCAAGTTATGGCATTAAACCAGTGTTAGGATTTTAATGAATGTTTAAGTAGGAAGACTTGGGTTAGAAGGGAATCTGAGTGCTATGTGAGAGTGGTTTATATGATCAATTATAGAGTCCAGGATGAGTAAGGAAGAAAGAAAGGCAAAGAGAAGGGTGATATGTACTGGCAGGAATTGATGGGGCTAATGCAGGAGAAAAGTAGTCATCATTGAAGTTATGAAAACATAGGGATTGAGGTTCATGATTATTGAACAGTTTTCCGCATGTGCATTGAAATCTCCTAACATTACCATAGGAATTAGGGTAAAGAAGATAGCTGACAGTCAATTCCCAAAATTATCAATGACTCAAGAAGAGTGATTGGAAATTGGATAGATATTAGCAGCCTGAATTAATAATGGATGTTACAGCTAAGTGGAATTCTTAAGAGAAGTAAGGATTTATGTCATTATTGTTGGGAGAGTAATGGTCAGAAGTGTCTTTTGGCAGCCATACTCCCCTCCTGGATTCATGAACTGTGAAATGTGAAAGAATAAGTGGCTTCTGCCTGTGAGAGCTACACTGAAAGCAGAGATTGCCTGGTTGAGCTAAATATTATTTAAGGCAGGAATATGCAGAAACCATTCTGCAGAAAGGTTGATAGTGTAAGGAATTTTAATAATGAAATAAGGATTCTTGAAAATACAGCAGAGAAATAGAGGAGATTAAGACTGAAGAGAGTATATAGGAGATGAAGAATTTAGAGAGAAGATATCAGGGACAAAAGGGCTTGTCTTTTACTTGATAGCCAAGAATTACAGATATAAGATGCTTCAATAGAAGTGATTACATACAAATATTCTAATAGTATCTTCAGTTGTTTTGGTGCTAGAACTGGATGAGAGTCCCTAAAAGGGTTTGACCTGGATCTAGATTAATTCTGAGTACTGCCATGGAGTTTGAAGAGGGCAATCATGGTCTTATCCCAAGGTATTTGGGTCCACAACTAGAACCCTGATTAAAGAAACAATTTTGAGAAAGCTAGTGGAATCATGGTAAAGGATGAGGTTCTTGTGTGGAAAATAGACTGTTTTCTTATAGATGCCCTCTCTGGAAGGTAGTACTGAGAACCCTCAGTCAGTGTCATATAAGCCAATTACTCACATTTTCCCAAGTATCCTCCTTTTTTAACCTTAATTTCTCTAGTTACCAATTGGTAACCAACTGTTTTGTTCACCATCAAAATGAACTTCTATTTGTGTTTCTGATTCTAATCTCTCTTCATGTCTCTGGAATTTATCTGCATTAATTATTTCTTATTTCTGTTGTATTTCAATCTCTGTTCCTTTACTGATTTTATTTCTTTGCAAATTACTATTGAAGTCTCCTTAATGATACCTTCTTTCTTCTGCTACCCTTCAAGCTACCTTGAGAATGGTTCATTTTTTTCTTTTTCTTTCTATCACTTAGGTCAAATTTCTTAAGTATGTATTTTTATATATGCTTCCTTTATTCCTTCGTCAGCTCCTAAGCCTTAACCTTCTATAGTTTGACCTGCCTCCAGCACTTTATTGACATGATTTTCTCTGTGAGCCTTATTTGGCAAATCATTTATACATATTTAATGTATATCTTTATTTCTCTTTTTTTTGCCATTATTAATCATCTTTTTGTTGTTGTTGTTGCTGGCTTCTGTAATGCAGTTACTATGCTGGTTTTCATTCTGCCCTTCGACTGCTCTTCCATATTCTTTACTTCTTTCCTATTTCTCAAGTCTCACCTTTTGACCATGTTTTCTTATATTATCTTGTGCCTATAGCTTTGATGAAAACATCTAGTGCCTGGTACAGTGCCTGTCATATAATATGAACTTGATATATATGTACTGAAAGATTGAATTACTCAATGAATATTGAAATATTAATACTAAACAGCGATTTCTCAAACTGTATCTCTAATACACATCCTTCCCTTGAAGTCCGGATTTCTCTATCTGATTGACATCTGCACAAGAATATTCTTCTGGCACCTCACACATTTAAGCCAAAACCTGAATTCCTTGTCTTTAGCCACAAGAATTCTTGTATTTCTATTAATAGATCATTGTTTCATTTCTTAGGCTGGAAGTTTAAAAGTTTTTCTTTGGTTTATTTATTTCTATATTTAATTCATATGGTGATTTATCAAACGTTATTGAGAGAAAACACATTCCTACTGTCAAAGAATTCACAGTTCAGTGAAGTTAATAGGCTTTAGAATCCAGAAAGCCCAGAATCAAGTTGCAGCACAAAAATATCAAATTATGTGAATTTGTACAAGTTTCTGTAAGCCATTTTTTTTCTGTGACCCAACTTTGCTCATTTCTAGAATGAGAGAGGTTGGACTATATGACTTCTGAGATTCCTTCTGTTCCTAAACATTACCTATATGCTTCTGTATATTATGCATATTCTATACACTATATTGTATACAAATATATTGTATATTTTGTATGTTGTATGTTGTGGTTTGTAATGTTTATCATACATACCTTCTCTATTTCAACTCCCGTTACTACAAATCAGAGCCTTTTCCTATTGATTAATCTTCTTAATTCATTACTTGGAAATTACCTTTGTTCAGAAGCTTTTGATTACTCTCATTTAAATTATCCATGTTTAAACCTCTTAACTAGTCATTTAAGATCTTAACTGACTCTGAGCTAATTTTCTAACTAACATTTTCTCATATCCTGCTTTCTGTTATTTCTAGCTCTGCATTTGACTCTTTTCTTCCATTGCCCATCTAGCTGCTGAAATTTCCCCATCTGTTCATGTATGTTGTCCATCTTTTCTGCTACAGTCTTTAACATATCAAGCACATTTATTTTAAATTCTCCATTTGATAGTTCCAACATCTGTGTCATCTCTGAGTCTGCGTTTGTTGATTGCTTTGTCTCTTGACAGTAGTAGGCCTTATTTTTCTTCCTTTTTTGTACTTTTTATTGTATGTTGAAATCATGTCATTAGTAGTGACTGAGGAAGATCGTATTTATGCCTGAAAATGAACACAACTTTTATTCTGTTACTGTATGAAGAAATGGGGGATTAGTCAATTTTTTGACTGCTACCTCTGTATATGAGATTTGGACTGGCATTATGAAATGACAGCTAAGGGAAGCAGTCAGCAGTGCATATGAGGAATTTTACATGCATTATATAAGAAAGGCTGGTAAATTGTTCAAAGTTGATCAATGAAACTGTTGAATATAGCACTCAGATATTCTAGTGTGAGGACCATACCTCATCACATATACTTATATAATACACTAACAATTCATAATTCTATCCTTTAGAGATATATCTTTAAATTGTTTGTTATTTTATGAAACCTTTGAGGATCTGGGAAAGAATAATGTAGGCCCAATGCCTTAGTGGAATAACTTGAATCTCTTGCAATTTACAAATCATTATTACACATTATTACACTCATTATTCCATTCACTCAAAATGGAAACTATTTCATAAAATAAGAATTTTACAAATAGAAGGTGATAATTATCCAGGATTTTTAAAATTTATAATTTAAAGATATATTAATTTGTTGTATGTTAATTTTGCTGGGTAAATAATCTGCCTATTTGTGGTTTTGTTTCTGTTTTTTGAAATAATTGAAATTATAAGTATTTAATTTAATACTCAAAATATCTTAAAGACATTTATATTTTATATGGTTTTGAGTGTGTATATTATAAAATATATCTTTATTGTTCAGTTATTGTAGTTATCCCTAATTTTCTTGAGGAAATTGAGACATGTGATTGTCTTGTAATTTTCAATAAAGACTATTTTATAAAAAAAAATCCCTCTATAGATGTGGGAATACCTTACTTCTCTTTTTGATGATAAAATGGGCTTATGGGTAATAGTAATATGTTTTTCTATGTTAATGATGTCTCACTTTCTTTCATCAATATAAGTATCATACCATTTTCACATATTAGATTGTTATTAACTTGGCTGACTCTATATATTGTTGTTATTTTTAAATAAGCTCATTTATTTTTAGCTAACACAGAGTCCTTACATTTAACTCAACAGAAATATTCTGTAGAGAAGTGCTATCTTGCCCAAGGATAAATTAATCTATCTTCCTCTGAAATAATAAAATATTTCTATCTGTGCACAAATAGAAATTTACTTACTTGCTATGATTTTCATGGCAAATGTTTTGTGTCTTGCAATTCTCTTAATATTAGGAGCAATGTTAAAGTAATATAAACCCCAATTTTAAAAAAGTTATTCTTACACTTTATGATGAAGATGAAAATTACAATTTTAAAACTGTCATATAGTTATTTTAAATTGCTGTATTGTACAAATATGCAAAGATGTTACATTAATTACCCTAAATATATCATTTTTTAATGTTTGAGAGTATATTTCATAATGTATTTATTACTTCATTTATCTAGTTAATGCCCAGAAAATCTCTAGACATTCAATATATTTTAACAAAAGAGTGATTCTTCTGCTCTTTATCCACTTACTATATTACACAATATGGGTCTAGGGAAGGTACTTATTCCCCCAAACCAAGCCTATACTTGACTTTCAGACATACTTCCCAAATTTTTTTAGTTTAAGATTTCAGCTATATAAAGGAAAAGAATAACTAATTCCTAAGTAGCTTCACTTTTCTTAAGCTTATTTTTCAAGAAAACCTATTAAATTTACTTATGACATCTTTATAATATAAACATAAATAAGTCTATCCAACGTAATATAGACTAGGTTCTGAAATACATATTAAGGCAATTTTCATTCATTTCTGAATATTATTTTGAAACATTTCATTGTGCTGGTTGTTTTTATTTTTTTATTCATTCATTTATTTATTTAGTATTCTTCTGTCATACCTATTGAGGTACTCTACATTGAGCTTACTTTAGTTGTACCATTGTGATGGATGGATGAATGGATGGATATATTTCAATTGGTTATAGAAAAGAATGTCCACTGATCTATTCATCCCTGGTACCTCGCATAAAGCCCTGTACTTTCATTGAAAATAGAGATCCTAAAGTAAGTAGCATAAGTTATAATATTAATATAATGGGAAAGTTACATCAGATACTTGGAAATTTTAAAAATCTTTTGTAATCAACTATACTGACAAGAAAAATGATTGAAAACTGACCACTAGATGATTATAAAATTATTTTTCCCTTAGATCACTGCAAACAAATACTAAAATATAATACTCTTAGCTTTTCTTATGAGTAAACACTGACATATAAATTCAAAAGACTTATAAATTGCTTTCTTTATTATTGCAGCCTATTGTCCATTTGTCTTCATCTCAAAATCTGCATATATTAATGTATGCTTTTATGGCTGGGTTGTTAAAAATAGTAGCTATTGTTATAATGTTGTCAATCAATATAAATGAGTGCAGGGGTTGTTACAAATACTTACAGATGTTTGCAGTTTAGAATAGCAGCCACTAGGTAACGCAGAACAGTAGTCTATATCAATTCAAGTAAATGACACAAAAAAAAACTCAACTATTTTAAACATAGATTAGAAAATATAAACTGTTTATTTATTTATTTTTTTTTATTGGGGGAAAACTACAAAGCATTTACAGTACAATGTTTACAATCACAATTTGTAGTGAGCTGATTTCCCAAAATATATTACCACTCAAGTTGACTTATCTTGTTACATTCAAAAATCTACTCTGTCAAAGTAGTCCATAGAGTACATACATA
>CAUYRT010001963.1:0-25457 GCA_963574885.1 Lepilemur ruficaudatus
TGGGTCCACTGCCACCTCTGGAGGTTCCAGGCCCACCCTGAGGGGGGAGTCGAGGGAGGGGAGATGCAGTCTAGGAAAGGGTGTGGTCCTTGCCTTCCTGGGTCACAGCTGCAAGGGGAAGTGAGTGCTGGGGGCAGGGACTGAGCACGACTGAGGTCACAAGGTCTGGGGGGGCAGGGCAGTACTCCAGCCAGTCCCTCAGGGGCAGGGAGGGGAGCAGACAGGGGACCCAGCACGGTTCCTCTGGCCACATCTGTGCCTCCTCACTCCCTTCCGCCTGGTCTCAGGCCGCTTCTCCAACATGGCAAACTCTTCCCACGTCTGTGCATGCTATTCCCTCTACCTGATGGTTCTGTCACCATTCCCTCCCCAGATGTCACCTCCCAGGCACTCTGAGCACCGCCCTCTCCCCACCCAGCATTCTGCATCTCCTGCCACCGCCTGTCACCGCCTTCCACTCCAGTGCCCGTTTGCTCACTTGTTCATTATCTGTTCCCCTCTCAGGGCATAAGGTTGGTCTGTCTAGTTCACCGCCGACTCCCTGCTCCAAGCACAGTGCCTGGCACACAGTGGGCCCCCAAAACCATGGTGCTGAACACTGACTGTGTGCCAGGCACCGCCCTAACTCTCCAAGCAACCCCACGGGCACGGGGCTAAGGGCCCGAAGCTTAGTCAATCTCGGGATCTTCTAAGGAATGAGATGGGTGGGGCACCTTGGAGGGGCATTTGGGTGAGGGGTGCTGCCCCTGCCTCTGGGGTGGCAGATTATCTCCATGTAAAATATGAGGAAACTGAGGCACAGAGAGGTTAAGTAACTTGTCTTCTTGGCTTGCAAGTGGCAGGCCTGGGATTGGAACCCAGGAGGTCTGTGTCCAAAGACTCCAAAAGGTTTGAGGCTATGAAGTTTTTTTTTTTTTTTTTTTTGAGACAGAGTCTCACTCTGTTGCCCAAGCTAGAGTGAGTGCCATGGCGTCAGCCTAGCTCACAGCAACCTCAAACTCCTGGGCTCAAGCAATACTTCTGCCTCAGCCTCCCAAGTAGCTGGGACTACAGGCATGCGCCACCATGCCTGGCTAATTTTTTTTTTATATATATATACTTTTAGTTGGCCAATTAATTTATTTCTATTTTTATAGTAGAGACGGGGTCTCGCTCTTGCTCAGGGTGGTTTCGAACTCCTGACCTTGAGTGATCCGCCCGCCTCGGCCTCCCAGAGTGCTAGGATTACAGGCGTGAGCCACAGCGCCCGGCCAATGCTGACTTTTAAAATGACGAAATTTAAAAATCTACTCTGTCAAAGTAGTACCGGTGTCCTCTTAAGAATAGATTGAGAACTGCTGCAGCAAAGCATTCTGTCTGCAAGTCCTTTTTGTTGATGGATTGGGCACAGGACATTGTTTTTTGCAGAGGTTGAAATATTTCTTTGATGACTTAATTAGCTTTGAGGATCAGAAAGTATAAAACATGGCACATGTTTTTCATTATATGTTCCAAACTACTAAAAGAGGTGAAAGGAGAGGAAAATACGCCAAAAAGATAAGGTCGATGTAGAACATACTATGCTTTATGCTATATAAACATCACCACCAGCAAAAACATGCGTGGCATTACATGTATTTACTTGGTACTTCCAACTAGTCACAGCCTACCAGCAAAGTAACAGGCAGCAGTTGGTCATTTTTCTCAGATATGAATTTAAAGTCATTCATTCTTCAAAGCTCATTCGTAGGAATGGGTGACCCAAATATTACGTGGGCCCTTTCAACTTCCCAGAACCTGAAGCTCCACATGACTTTGCTGTTCTCGCCTTACTGTGTCCTCGGTAGCTGTGATCAAGACCACACGTGGTTACCTCTCCTTCCCTGCTGTTTTCTCTGCATAGCATGGGATGAGGTAATATGACAGGAGTAGCCATAGTGAGGTGATCACGAGGGTCTGGACATGAAATGTGGCAGTTGAAACAAATCGTTTTTGCGGAAATGCAAATAAGAAATGATACTATCAAAATGCCCTTCAAATAACAGTGATCAAGAACTCAAAATATAAAATAAAAATCACTGAGGTTCTTGATAGCATTGACTCTCTAATTAAACCAAAACCATGCCATATTTCATGTAGCTAACTATTAATAATTAGGGCCCAAAAATCCAGTGAAACCCAAAGTCCTTTTATCCATAATAGATGGAATTAAGCCAAATGATTATGGGTAAAAGGTAGAAATGGAGAAACATTGCCACATCCGTACCAGTACTAGTGAGGTCTTAAAACTTGCTTTTGGACCTCATCTGACAAGGTCTTGTCAGTTAATAAAAAAGATTAATAGGCTTGATGAATAGGTAAGATGGTTGAACAGCCTTCTTATAGCTTTGGAGAACAGGCAGAAGTGTGATAGGAATCGAGAGCAAAAAGTGTGACCCGTTTCCAGCCGGCAAACCTATTTCCATTTAGGATGCAGCTAATTGTGAGGTTTTTTTCATTTGAACTTTGTCATCTTGTTTACAGCATTTTGTACAAGGTTAGCTTTCTTCATTTCATTGCCTATAATGTGGAAATAATTCAGCAACTGAACTTGCTGCACCCCGGCAACCGTAATGAAAACAATAATACTTCCCCAAGGAGGTTATATGTCTCAGGTCGTTGGTGGTGTGACAGAGATGTCCCTATCTTTTATGAAAGCTAAGCTCTGCTTTGCAAATCTTTGCTTACTAGGGAATGTTCCCATAAATACTGGCATTTCAGAATGCGTTTTGAAAATGCACAGTATACATACGTCTTATGTTAATTTTGTCAGATTTATTGTTATTATATCCATTTTAAAACTAAGAGCCTAACCTAAGGATCTCTGTTTCTCTCTCTCTCTCTCTCAAGGGAGAGAAGATACTGAAGTTCTAACAAAACACTCTTCAATATTAGAAGTAAGTGCTAAGTGAACGGAATTGGTTTTGACAGGTGTCTCTTAGCAAGATGGTTTCTGTAGCTGATTTTTCCTGAAGGACTTCACATTTAGTGGAATAACGCTATCAAAATCCGAGCGCATCTGTTAATACAACTGGCTTTCTAGCATTTTTTTCATTGGAAACTCACAGCCAGAATTAGTACATATTCAGCTGCAAACTAAAAGATGCATGTGTCAATCACAATCAGTTTTACATGCTTTAAAAAACATCTCAAGGTGGATAACAGACTTAAATCTGCACAAGTTATAGATGGCAGGACGAGGCAACTCATTGGTCATCCTCTGAACCGCTTTTACAGATGGTAGATGGGCCTACGACAGATACCAAACTTGCTCTGCTACAACCAAAGCCGCTGGACCGCTGGATAAATTTGTACAATACTCACCAAAAGCAAAGTGATTTTCCTGGACTTAAGACTTAACTCGCTCGTTGGTTATGCCTGGCATGTTAAACAGAAAGTTCTCAAGCAGAACATTTCACAGGAAGCTTGTCAGCTGGGGGTCCCAGTCACACAGAGCACATCTGCCTGCTTAGGCCCTTGCTTTGCTGTGCTTGACCAGTTCTGCTCCTCTAGCTTCTGAGGAGCTTGTGAAATGACTATCCCTGAAGATCTTTCGGAAAAAATAGCAAGCATCTATCCTAGATGGCCGGGTCATTCGCCTGATGGAAGGCAGCGGGCTGGCCCAGCTGATCTCTCGAGAGCTATCACGGCATGATGTTCTTCTCTCTGCAGTTCACTTGGCCACAACTAATCCCTTTAGATGGCCCCAAATATGGAAGCAGGCACCTGGCCCAGGTGAGGCAGTAGCATTTAAAAGATCAGACTCTGAGAAACTCAGGTTTGAATTCTAACTTACTGTGTGACTCCATATAAATTACTTTATTTGCCTTAACTTTAGTTTGCTCATTTTTAAAAGAGATACGTTTTTTCCCTTTATGAGGTGAGATTACGCTAGTAAAGTGTGTAACCTGGTATCTGGTAAATACAAAGCACTAAATGGAAATTGCTACGCTTGTTGTAATCATCATTATTAGCAATTGCACCATGGCAAAGAAAGAGCTACCTCACTTGGAAACTCTATCAAATGGCTGGACACCATTTCTCTAGTCTGACACAGCCAGAATTAAGGGCCAGGTCCAAACAATGGAAACTTTACTCTTAATCTTGCAACCAGATAGATACCTTTTCAGGTCTCCTCTAGTTTAGTTTCTTTTTTCCTTTACCTCTCTACATTGTTCTTTGAGATACCCTCTGTTTTCCATCAAAACAAAAGTTCCAAGTTGCATCCATTTGGGCAACCACGTCAGGGCTAAGACTTCTTAGGCATGGCAATTCAGTAATGATGAAGGTGCACTAAAAATAATTTCACACGATTCCGCACTTTACCTGTGTCATATCTTTAATTCTTGAGACTGTCCCATGGGTTAGAAATTATTATTATGATCATTTATACATGAGAAAACAGATTCAGAGTAAATGACCCGCCCAGAGGCACACAGCTAATTAAGAGTAGCCAAAATTTGACCCTACACACTCTGGTTCTAGAGATTGGAATTTAGCTGACTATGTCTCCTTCAAATGGTCAGGCAAATCCTAGGGGTCCTGAGTTTATACCATTAAGCCTAAACAGATGCAGCATCACGCATGGTGGAGACCCACCTGATTATGTGTTACAGGAAATCCTCAGAGGCATAAAAAGAAAAAAAAAACAATAAAGGGAAATCCTTAAAGGCATCAGGAAAAAAAAAAGGACTGAATCAGAACATGTTTGCGTCTCTTAGAAGACTGATATGCTGGACTATGTGGAGACCGATGTCTCTAAGTGTTGGATCTTTCAAAAAGGAAACGTTTCTTGTCATTTCTTAAGCAAATACAGAGGTTACATTCTCCTGCAGGCCCTGGGGATGCCAGCAAGGCTGCAGGGTTGGCTGGAGGGATGGGTGGTTCTAACAAAAGCCCTTTGGATAATGAGCTTAATGGTGTTTCCATTTAAGGGTTGGCATTCTAATGACTATTTTTTAGGGCCTTTGAGGATAAATGCTTTCTAATTTGACCTTTAGAATGGAAGTTTTACATGGGATTACAATTTAATTGGAAAAGAATTTAACAGAAACAGTATAGTCTTCAAAATGATTGTGGAGAATAATCAGCCAAATAATAGTGTTTAAAAGTTATCCTATCATAGATCTTTCATGTGTATTTTAAAAAGTCTGATTGATTTTGAACATCTTGTTAAGAGTATTGTAAATAGGTAGCTGTGTCATTTGAGAGATCTATTATTTATATCTCCAAATTCCATTTTATCATTATATAATACTATGAGGTAATACATATTTCATCAGTTTATATCCCATTGGGCTAAATAATCCCAAATTATATAGTGAAATGAGCGGGTGCCTGCAATACGGGAGGACACAGGACACAGAAGACAATTAGTACTTAAAAAATCCACTTCCCTTGAGCGCTTCCATTACTTTTCTATTCCTAAATGCCCACTTTAACTCCGTCCTTAGAATAGTGCCTGGTACATAGTAAGTGCTCAGAACATATTAGCTATTTCTATTATGATGTGTAATTGTTACTATTCTTATTAATACGTTATATATTATCATTATTAACACGACGGCAGGCCTGTGATAAGTACACTCCGGGCATTAGCTAACTTAATGAACCCATCAAGTATGTGCTATAACATCCCCATTATACAGTTATTAAATAACTTGCCTGTGGTTACATAGCTGGTAAGGGATATGGACTGAACTTGAACTCCGGGACTCTTATTCCACAATACGAAACTCAATCATTATAGGATTATTTTTACTATCATCTCATAAACAGTTCAGATGTTAATCAAATAAACACTATGGCTTTTATTGCAGTAATTTCTGTACATAACAATCACTGTTATGTCTCCTCAACTTACTCCTTAAGAGGTAAACTAATTCTGGCTGTATGCATTTTTAAAGAACCCCTCTCAAAATTCTTCCTAACATAAAAAATCAAATATTTTATCTTCTTGAAATATCTGCAAGCTTTTCGTATTCCTCTTAACTGTCAAGATCAAACTGTCTGTTCACATTATAGCATGTATCTATTATACCAATTTCTGAGACAGTTTTTGCATGTCTGAGTGCCAAAAAATAGTTTAAATAAAAAATAGAATCATTTGAATAAATTACTGAGGTTGCTCACTGCATTTAAGCTTAATATTTTATGTTTGGCCTCAAGACCGACACGAGATTTTACTCTTCTGGAAAGCTGCCCTCGCCAACCTGTGATGATGTTCACTATACAATTCAATTGCACTTCTCAGAAATAGATCTAACAATTTTTTTTTATAGTGCTCCAACTGTATCTATGAGATCTAACAATTTTTAAATACAGGCAACCATAGAGAAAAAGCACTTTTTTTTGAGGCCGAGCCACTGTTGGCTCCAGTAGGGCCTATTTTTTTTTTTCTGAACATGATTAATACTCTCGAAAAACATCTGCGATGGGTTTTGATAATTACCAGTAGTGTTCATCGTTGCAGGCAGACAGTGAGGGGTGCTGGGGGGTGGACATCACTTCTTGTCTTTCAGTTCGAAACTCAAATACCTGCCTCATCCGCAGAGCCACCACACGGGGTAGCACAAATTATCCAGTAGAATCCTGCCATCCGGGAGACTTTCCTGACCACTCACTGTCACATTTCCCATAGGTCATTAAACCAGTTGTATTTTCACCGTAGCATGATCACTGTCTTAAATTATCTTATTTATGTTGTGTTCTATTGGTTTTCATTTGGCGTCCCCTCTAGTCTAGAAGCACCATGAAAGCAGAGAACTTGCTTGCCTTACACATTTGTGATGATTCATTCTAACCAGTTTGACCAGGCCAAGGAGTGCCCAGCTTAAACATTATTTCTGAGGGTGAGGGTATTCCCAGATAAGATTAGCATTTGAATCAGTGCACTTGGTAAAGCAGATAGCCCTCCCCAAAGTGGCGGGCATCATCCAATTCACTGACCATCTTGAACAGAACAAAAGGCAGAGGAAGAGGAATTTGCTCCTTTCGCTTCGTGCCTGCCTGCTGAGCTGAGACATTGGTCTTCTCCCGCCCTTGGACTGGAATTTACACTGTCAGACTGCCTGGTTCTCAGGCTTCGAACTTGCACTAGAACTACACCACCAACTTTCCTAGGTTTCCAGCGTATAGGCGAAAGACACTCTCCATAATCATATGAGCCAATTCCTCATATTAAATCTCTTTCTGTCTCTCCAAACCCACACACGCACAAGCACACGCACACGCCTACGCCTGGATCCTGCTGAGAAAAATCACAGGTAGCTTCCAACTTCTCCCTTTTGTTCCTATTTCGCTCTAATTCCTTCTGAATCCTAGGTCCCCAGGATAACTCCAATGACATGCCTCTGGAGACGAAGGAGGGCCACCAATGTAAGAACAATAGGTACAATGGGGACAGGGATAGGAAGACCTAATAATAGCAATAGGACTGCAGCTGAAGGCTGTGACCTTCCTTAAGAGGCATCCCCTCCAAGGCCTCAATCCTCCCCACCTTTAAAGTTGGGGAACTGAACCAGCCCTCTCCAGGGTCCTGTACATAGCTAAGTAAATACACAGGTGAAGCCAGGACACTCACAAGAAATGCAAAACCGATTCCAGGTCACTCTTTAGCCCTAAGATTTTGATCCCCTTGAAAGCACATAACGTAAACGCCGTTGCTTTTCCTCACCACAGGGCTCTAGGATACATGCCTTCTGTTTCTTTGCTTTCTTATGCATTAAATAGCAGAGAGATAAAGAAAAGTAGTAGCTTATCCTGCAAGCCACATGGAATGAGCAATAAAAAATTTTCAAAGTGCAGTGTTACTGGCTTTTGGTTCTCAAAGTGAGCCATGACACCCGGTCTCCCATCTGCGCAGTGGTACATCATAACTTCTTAGAGAAACAGGCAGAATTTTCTAGGACGTAAGCTAATTCTTTGTTAGTAAGGAAGGCAGGACCCTTTATAAACTGTCTAATCCTTCCCATTAAAAAAATACACACAATGAGAGAGTAGGAAACAGTATTGCAACTAGCTCCAGGAACCCCTATATGCTTTTTATCATCTCCTCTTAATTTACTACTTGAACTTTTTGAGTTGTTTCCCAGAAATGGTGGATTTTCTGCAAGACACATGAATTGAGATTCCGAAGGCCCCTGAGTAAGATTCCTGATGCCAAGAATCACTGTCCCCCACGACCTTCCCCAATGCACATGACCTGCCCCTTAAAAAGCTCATGACCTCCCTTAGTAGGGGAGACAGATGTGAGGCAGCTTCTCCCATTTTCCCCACAAGACATCTGCTGTATTAAAAATTCCTTTCTTCCCTGGCAATCCTCATTGTCTCAATAATCGGATCTTTGTGGGATGAGCAACTGGTTCTAGACCAAAACTTCCTTACGGTTTCAACAATTCTGGGGGCTCATCTGGGATGTTGCTGGTGTTCCAGTGGCTGTGGCGCAGGGAGACCAAAGCCTCTCTCGGCAGCTGCAGGGCCGTGTTTGCCAGAGGGCAGCTTTGGACTCTCCCATCAGCTCCAGCGGTATGGGCCTCCAAGGCACTGGTGATTACTTCCTAATTGCCTCTGTAGAAAGGAACTCTGGGTTTGCATTTCGAAATTTGCATCATGGCTTGTGAGCGTTATTGAAAGGTGCGGCACCATCAGGGATGCCTCTCTCAATTTGGGGATTCTGAAGGGAATCCCTGTTTGTTTTGGTTTGGACAAGCCCCCAACCGTTTGGTTTGTGACAGTGGGAACCAACCTAACTGTTTTGATTTTGCACTCCCAGGGCTTATTAGGGGAAACTGCAGTTTGTTTGGAATCTCCTGAACTTCCTTTATGCTGAGTGCCTATTTGTATTAGTGTGTGCGTGTAAATGTGCAATCTGTTAGGCTCTTTGTCTCTTTTTTCTTTCTGCCTACTTTAAATTTGCTGTTGATGGTATTATATGCACAGCCCAAGGTCTGGGAGGTTGAAAGACAAAAAGCTCGGATGGTACTTTCTCTTGCAGCAGGTTCTAAGGTCTAAAAGGGTAAAAGACGTCTCCATTCTAAAGTATGGGAAATTAGGAGACATCTCTGTCCTAAGATCTAGGAGACTGAAACACATCTCCATCCGGGGAGGCACCCTGGCTGAGACGCAGGGACGCCCGCTGTTGTACAGGGAAAGGGGAACAGAAACATAACATATCAATATGTAGATTCACGTGGAACTTCAGAGGATCTCTCGGCCAGAGTTCTGAGATGAAAGAGAATGAAACTTTGTGTATGTGTTTACATGTGTTTTTGTATATACATGTATTGTATGTCTACATGATACCAAAACTGGCTTATAAAAAAAAGGAGCTCTCATAAACTAAATAAGCCCAAACACTTTTCAAGTTCATGTGAATTGAATAATCTTTAGTAAACAAGCTGGTTTTCAAAAATTATTGATAAAATAGCAATAAAAATGTCTTAAAATTGTCAATATACATTTTTGTCTGAGTTTAATGGTCATTTTTATATTTGAAGGTGTCAGGGTTTGACACGAAGGTTATAACACTAAAAACCCAGCCAAAACAAAATGATCTGTATTTGTATGAATAAAAACAGCTAAATCTCTTGAGTTATTGGCAAAAATGCATGTGTTTAAGGTTCTTACTCAGGTAAAATATAGACTTGTCTAAACAAAAATAAATGTTCATAAGTTAGAATAAATAAAACTCTAAGTAAATGATAGCACAAAAACAGAAACTTACGGTGAAACATTTATGAAGCTACTTTGGTTTTGGTCACTTTCTGAGTACTGATTTGCAAGCTCGCCTGTTATGTGTACATTGCGTTGTCATAGAAAAGACCTTTGCCTAAAAAAATTTTACAAAGAATCCTTGAATGATTAATTTTTGTATATTAATTTATTTCAAAATGAACAAAATGGTTATTCTTAGAATCCAAAGAGAACCTCCAAATAATCTGACTCTTTGGAAGTATTACATGTAATTAAATTGGCATTTAAGTAGAAAATTGTTTTGAGACCAGTTAGATTGCTTTTTAAAATAGCTTGATCTTGACATAAAAAAAAGTTATGATTTTGTGCCATTATTTGAGATGCTCAGGATTGACGTTAGAGGTTTATTCGGTCTATAGTCAGGTGATATCACGTCAATAAACTTTATTTTGGGATATTGGTATTTTAGAAAGATCAAATTAGTTAACATCCTTAAGCAGGATGTGTTCTAAAACTTCTACAGGTATTTATAGAACTTAAAGATGTTACATTTCTCAGAATAGCAAGCCTTACTAGAATACTTACATTTATCATTTAGGTAGGTTTCTTTGAAGTTTAAAAATAATAGTTAAAGCTCTATTTTGTGACTGTTTTGGTCTATGTTTGAAAATCCATTTCCCAATTTTGTTTATGAAAATATGGTTAGATATTAAATTTGTTTAGATGTTAAATGAGTTTGTTGAGGGCACAGTTAATCACACTGGTTGTATATCTCATATTCACAGGCTATCAGAATGGTTAAGAAAACTGCTCAAAGAAATTAGGCAACTGTAAATGAGGTAAATGTAATAAAATTGCAACAGGTGTATCTTTTGAAACTTCTCAGATCTGTATCTCAAGAGGTCACTTCTGCTGTGTCTTATTGCTTTTAGCTTTTCCTCCCCTTGAGAAAGACTAAGATGACAACTCTCTCTTTCAGCTTTTTCATTGGCTCCTGCAACATTTTACCTCCTCTGGTTCTAAGTCTGCTGTTAAGGTCTAACACTGAAATGTTTACCTTAAAAGTCTTAAAAAACAATTTTTTTTCCTGTAGCTTCTTGATATGTATGTATTCAACATGGTCAAAAATCTTCCTGTATTGTTACTAAGAGTTGTATATTTACCCCTTCTCAGGGTATTAGTTGTCTAGTTTCTAATTTAACATAATGTTCACTCATGACCCAGGATGCAGTCTTCTTATGACTGATAAATTCTGGTATCCTTTTCATGAGGTTTGACTTCAGAGTTGTCTAAACGGGTTTCCCATTTAAAAAAAAAAACAAACCCAATTGCACTAAAGTTTTTTCTTGACTTTTTGTTAACTGGCCTACGAAACAAAGTTTTTACGTTTTTATCAAGATAATTCCTATGTTGTCTTTATCAGGTTTTTAATTATGTGGGAAAACTGAGCTTTAAAAAGTTAAGGTTTTTTTGCTATATTGCCTTAAAGTCTGATTATCACTCTTGGTTAAGTGAACTGCTATTATTTTACAATAACCTGTGGTTCTGTTTTGATCAAACGTTTTGAGCCTTTCAACGTCTTTGACAAATGTCCACAAAGTCTAGATAATTTGAACGTTTAGCTACCTGTAAGCTTCCGTTTTCCTGTCATTGTTGGAAGTAGGCAGGACATAAAACTTTTTCTTTAGAATGTTGTTTTTTCATTCTGATACAAGAGTCTCTAAATCCTTAATTCGAATGGTTTTAACAAATCCTTATGTTTTGTATAGTGAATTCCTACGAGTCTGACAGTTGCTCGATGCTAAGAGATAAGTTAATTTGATAACCTTGCTTTTAGCGTTTGGTTTCTTTGCTCTTATGTTGCTTAAAAGGTTTTAAAGTTTGATAAATGCTTGTCCACCTCCATTCCTATCTGGCCCAGAACACTGAATTTGCTATAAGTGTTTTGACGTTAAGTCCTTTGGCCACAGGGTTCCACTGAGGGACAGGATAGAGCCATAAATGGCGTGGCAGGTAGCCACACCACATGGGCGATGATGAGACAAAATAAAAGTTTGGCCATTGGTGCTGCCTATGGTAAATCTTGGCCAAAAGGGAAGAAATGTAAACTAAAATAAAATCCTAGGCACGTCCACCACTGACTAGATGGACCCCCTCTTGGCCAAGGAGACCCCAAAGAAAAAACTTAAAACTGAGTTCCAGTCCATAAACGGAAGGGAGGTCAGACACACCTCATTATACCCCCATCCCCATTCTGTCGGTCAAAAAGAAAAAAACCTGGAACCCAGAAATACTGGTTTATTCAAGATCTAAGGGCAATGAACCAAATGGTGGAGGATATTCTTATCTGGAAATTTTGCCTGATTTTCAGTAATAGATTTAAAAAATGCTTTTGTTTGCATTCCTCTTGCCCCTAAATCCCAAGTACTATTTGCTTTTGAATGGGAATCCCCCGAAATCTTCAGAAAATTCTAGCCAGAGATTTGAGGGAAATAATTTTAGGCAAGGAAATGATTTCATAGACAATATCCTGATAGCCAGTGAGACTGAGGCTGAATCAACGCAACCGGCCATAACCGTATTAAATTTACTGGCTAACAAAGGATATAAAGCATCTCAGAATGTTCAGACCTCACTTCCTACTGTCAAATACTTGGGGTTTGAATTGTCTCTTGAAATTCAGAAGCTCCTTGCCAATTGGAGAGAGGCTATAAATTCCATGACAGTCCACATCACCCATGAGCTGTTATGCGATGATACTTGGGTATGGCTGGGTTTTGCCGGATTTAGATTCCTAACTTCAGACTAATGGCAAAATCCTTCTATAAATCCTTAAAAAGGGAAGAAAAAGAACAACTTACTTGGACTGGGGAATGCCACAGGGCTTTCTTGACTATTCAAAATTAATGGCTGCCCCCACACTGGGCCCCTTGGACTTATATTAGCCTTTTGATCTGTTCATTTGAGAAAGGCAAGGAATTCGACTCAGGGTATTGACACAAACTTTGGGGGATCGTAAGCAACCTGCACCTCATTTCTCTGAGCAACTGGATGTGATAATAAAAGGATGGCCCACTTGTCTGAGAGCAGTAGCTGCTATTTATGATATTTTACAGGAAGCTGAAAAGTTTGCCCTTGTGCAGCTGGTGACTGTTCACACCATGCATTATGTATTACCCCTACTAGAACAAAAGGGAGGCTTTGGGTTACCAGTGCACGGCCAGATGGGTAATGTCAGGCTACTTTGTTAGGGAATCCTCATATAACTCCAAAGCTGGTGTCCACCTTAAGTCCAGCCACCTTGCTGTCTAAGGACTCTTATTCCCTGTTCCGTGATTACATTCAGATTATCAGCTACCCGTATTCTAGTCTCCAGGATTTGACTGGTCAGCCCTTGTCAGACCTAGATGAGGAGCTCTTCAGCAGCATTACAGAACAGGGATGATGCAAAGCTGGGTACGCTGTGGTTACTGGCCAAAAGGCAACTGAGGCACAAGTCCCACTCCCTGAGATGTCTAGAAATATATAAACCCTGTATGTCTAGCTTGTCCTTTGGGGATTTTTGTTTGCCTGGCAAGACAATTCTCCAGTTAAGATCTCTCAATCTATTGACTCTTCCACTAACCTATCTTAGCCACCTAAAACTTCCTTTATGAATAACTAGGGAAATTTTAGGATGGAGATTCCATCTGGGGAACACTGGGCCAGTATTTTCCTGGAAAGGATCCCCGACAAGGATGGGTACTTCTTTCGAAATACTTTGCTACCTTGGTGGGGAAAGGGTGGTAACTCAACAATGTGTACTAAAAAGTTTCAGTCACAGGCCCAACACTTTGTTCTTCCTCATACTACAACTATATCCCATTTTAGCAGGGAGCATCCAGATCGATCTACATCCTGATTCCTCAAGATTTAGGGATGAGCTAAAAAGAAGAAGGGAGTTGTAACCAGCTCCATGAACCCTGTAAGTTTATACTCTCCTCTCTTAACTACTTGAACTTGTTGAGCTGTTTCCCAGAAAAGGCAGATTTTCTGCAAGACAAAGGAGTTGACATTCCAAAGGCCCCTAAGCACAATTCCTGATGCCAAGAGTTGCCATCCCCCATGACTTGCCCCAATACACATGACCTGTCCCAGTGCATGTAGCCACTTGTTAGATACACCATGACCTGCCCCAAGGCACATGGCTCCTCCTTAAAAAGCCCATGACCTGCCTTAGTAGGGGAGACAGATTTGAGGCAGCTTCTCCCATTCTCCCCATAAGATATCTGTTGTATTAAAAATTCCTTTCTTCCTTGGCAATCCTCATTGTCTCAGTAATTGGATCTTGGTGCGAATAGCAACTGAATCTAGACTAAAACCCTCTTGCGGTTTCGACAACAATATAGGTATGCATTTTCAAGTCTTTATTGCCACTAGGAAACTGTTTAGTAAAAAGAGGCTCTGTGGAAGGCAGACTAACAGGGTTAATACAGTGTTCTGAGGTATCCTGCTCACTCTCATAAATCCTTAGAATACAGTTTAAATCTGATTCACAGTATATATTATTTCTTGCTCCTTTTTGCATTGTTTTAATTTGTAAAGTGTTATAAATTGGATTTGTTAACCATGATAAACAGAAGATGGTAGAGTATTTTCTCCACAGTTTCAGGAGGAATGAAGGATGCAGAAAAATGAAGAATATAAATGATACTTACTGAGTTCAGCAAGTTTGAGCTTGCCAGAATTAAGATTAGAAGCACTTTTATTCCTTGTTTAGGTTTCTGGCAGATACACTGTTTCAGCTGGTTTTATGGCATGTTGGTTTCTTTCCTTTTCATTTGAAGCTAAGCACTCCATGTGTATTTCTTTTTATCTCTCCCATTCCTACTCATTTGAGATTTTGGCAGGATCATATCTAATCTGCCTCTTGCTTCCCCAGAGTTCCTAGCACAATGTCATGTGTTCAGTTGGTGTTTAAATGTAGATCAAAATATTTGACTTCACATGGGCTTGGAATTGTGAGAAAATTACGATCAGCAAAGAATTCACACTATCCAAAATTTATAATGCAGGGACTCTCAGAATTATTTAACTCTCAAACAGCATCACAACTTTCCCTCTCAAAGAATGAAAATGTATAGATACGGATGTGCCATTTTTTTCACCCATGTGATTATGGAATTTTAAGGGCGTGAGTAAGTATAGGGGGCCATAAACTCACTTGCCTTTAGGAAGGATGAGAAATAAACATTAAATAAGTGAAGTAGGCTGGGTGTAGCTGCATGTTACATAGGAGATCAACACGGGGAAAGAACGTGCCCCATTTGGAGGAACTCAATGGCAGACATGATTGCCAGAAATTCTATTGTCTTTAAGAGAAGTTTAAAACCCAGATTATTTTCTGGAGAAACCACTTTAAGGTTGGGGGGAAAGAAAGTGCCCTTTATTCTTTTGCAGAACCCAAACATAAAATGTGTAAAAGGGGACACACTCATATTTAGGGTTGGAGGATCCAGAGCCCTTTGGAGATTATAAATGTTTCTGGGGGGACTAGGGGAGAGAGGCTAACAGGCATAAGTGATCTCTTACACTGGAAAGGTCCCTGCAGTCAGGCACTAAGATACCAGAAAAGACATTAATAGTAAAAATCCACGTTGCTTACTACAGCTAAATTGAAAATATTTATAATCGTTCTGTATCAACATTGGGCCCTCACAATGCAGATTTGGAGGGCAATTCGTTTTATCTTACTCTCAGATATAAAACCTGTTGTTTCAGAGTGTGAGTCAGATACACACATTAACATTTTCTCTTCAATCACGTGTTGGGGGGATTAAGACCTCCCCCTTACTTTTACACTTTTATCAGCGAGTACTTGATCTTAAAATAATAGTGGTCAGGTAGTTCTTCAAGCAAATGGACAATTTAATGAATTTCTCATTTCACTGTCTGAGTTTGGTATGACTTATTGAGAATTAATGTTGTACTAATTTGAAGTAATATATTGCTAATCTATCTAATTAGCCATTTATCTTTATGAAGGCTTTTAAGACTATCCGAAGAATTTTCCCTCCAGTTTTAGGAGCTAACAATAACACAACTAACCACTACAACTTATTGTGTGGCTTCTAGATACTTCAAACACATTAACCTGTTTATTGCTTGGGTGCCGTTGCAAAGTATGTATTGTTATCCCCCTTTTTCAGAAGCGAATACTGAGATTTTGAGAAAATTAAATGACTTACCCAAAGTTAGCCACATCTAGTAGGTAATAGAGCTACCATACAAACTCTGACCAGTCTCACTTCAAAGTTTTCTACTCTTCATCATCTCTTTCCAGCCAACGTAACAAGTCAAAAAAAAAAACAGTAAAATTGATTTCTAATTAATAACGAATTGCCTGAAAAGGAAGCCAGTCGATGTTTTTCAAAGTTTCAAGTCATTTCAACATGGCGATGTCAATAATTACTCTAACTACCCTCCCCCCCAAATAAAAAAATCATACAATCATGTCTTGCTTTCTGAAAATGCTTTCATTGCCAATTATATTTAAAACAATTACTTTGTTGATCATTTAATCTTCTGGAGGAAATAAATGCCACTATGGGGCATTAAGAGGCTAACACAGTAAAGAGTCTGAGCTGCAATTATAATTTGTTTCTTAGCAACTAATAGCAAAAGTTATAAAGGTGATTCTAAAATACCTAAAAGAGGCAGCATTACAGCCCTGGGAATATTGCGACAGTTCTTAACAGTATAATCTTGTGAGTAATTTGCTTTCACTACTATCGTAAGATAAATAATTTTGGGTCCACCTGGTCAAAGCCCTAAAGAATTCTCATTAAAAGTCAGCTATTATTATGTGTGTTGTTTTTTTCCCTTCTTTCTCCTATTATACTGAACCCCCTGTATTGGTTGTTCCATGCATTATGACAAGTTGAAAAGAATCAGCAGGATAAAAACAGAATCCTTTAATAACAAGGAGAAAGGGGTTCATCACTTTAATAGTTCCACTGCCTGTCTGAAACAGCGCTTATTGAATGTGGTCACGGATAGAGTAAATTAAAATTTTTATAATAGATTTGAGTGAGAGCAATAGGGATTTTAAGGAATTCTAGATGTTGTTAACAGAGGAAAACAGTAGTGACATTTGAGTGGTCTTGGGTTTCAGAGCTTAGGCAATTTTCAGGTGCATGCTTGCTTTTCAAAGATCGTATTGTTGGCTCACATTTTGAGAAAACAATTTAATTTGTTTGGCCTAGAAGGATACTGTTCTATACATCAACGTTAAAATCATTAAAACAATGATATCATGGTTTTCTCTAGTATATGCATGGGATATAGATGACATCGAATGTTTCTGTAGTTATTTCTTAAAACTAGAGGACAGGTATCAGGAAACAATTACTGGAATTAAAATACACACACATAGTAAATAGGTTAAGTCATTGAATGAGAAACATATCTTTTAAGAACTTTCATAGAGAAAAAGATTAAATTACATGGTTTGGCATGTTTGGATATATATTGGTCATATTGGAAATAATTTGTGTGTGGGTAAGAGAACAGAGAATGGCCTGCTTGAGGATGTCTTGGGTGAGATACCTCTGAAATAAACCAAGAGTTCATGACCTCCATCTTTCCTGTCGGCATGCTATATATGTGGCAGAAATAATACACTGCAGGACAGCAGAGCCCACTGTCCTGGCTACGTGTGAGGTGACTCAGTTTATAGCAATGGGGGAATCTGGTGCCCAGCTGGTCTTCTTGTGCTTTGCTGCTGCCAGAGGGTCAGGGTCAGCCGCCTTGTGTTGGATGGGTAATCGATGCCAGGCACATTACACCTAAACCAAACCTGTGTTCAGTGAAAGGCATATGAGCAGATATACTCCCTGACAGAGCTCCCAACACACACTTAGAAATACCAGCTGGAGATGTTCACAGTGCTGATCATAACCCTCACTATCTTTAATCCTACTTTACTAAATTTAATGGCCCAAAAAGCATGCCAACCTGAGAAGGAGAGTATGTACTGAGTAGTCTTGTATTTTCTCTCATGTCAGAAGTACTAATCATGAGTGCTACTCAATTTCTGTTTAAATATCATATAAAACAAACTCGATTTTCCTGAAAACATCCTTAAATTCAAAGATTTATGAGGACTCTCTTGGCATAAACATGAGAGATTGTCAATATATTTTATATATATATACATATATACATATATATATATGCGCAAAGTCTCTACAACATGTACCTCGAAGATCAAATGGAGGGGCTGTGTCTATTTCCAGTTAGCACACATTTATAGGACTTTGCAACCTATGGGCTCAGCGAAACCTTATTAAATAAGATTTAATGCAGTTAACCTTTAATGCAGAGAAACCTATAGGTAAATTAGCAAATATTTATTGAGCACTGACTCAATAACAGGCTTTATGCTGGGTTGACAGGGAATCAAAGATGAGGAAGACACAGTCCTTTCTCTTAAGAAGTTCACAGCCTACCAAGTCTACTAAGGGCAGAGGGTATGTCACACACATTCACGCAATAAATACTCAGTGATATAAATATATATGAAATGCAAAAACAACAGAGGGAGGGGTCAATTCTACCTGAAGAGCAATACTTCAATCAACAAATATATGTTAACTGCCTGTATGGGTCAGTTCCAATGCTAGGTGTTTGTATTATCGCTATGAATATAAAAGAAAAAGTTCCTGCCCTCATGGAGCTCATATTACAGTGAAAGAGACAGGCAATAGCTTAATAAACAAGAAAAAAAAATTAGATAATCACAGAGCATGGTAACTGCTCTGTTGGAAATTTTTTAAATGTTATAGAGATTACAAGGTAAGAAATGACTTTCTAGGGCTGGTCAGAGATGGTGTGTTTCCATAGGAACTCTACATAGAGAAGAATTTTGCATGGGGAAGAGGGTGAGGGTGGGTGTACCACAGGAGCAAAAGAAATGAGGCTTGAAAACATATGCATAACAACGAGCTGGCTAGAAATAAAAACACCAAGCAGCGTTTGAATGCTGAAATAAGCCAATGCAATGCCCTAAAGGAGTCCACGTGAACGCTTAATTGTTACAGCCACTGTACAAACCATACGCATCATATCACACAAGATTAATGCTTTGAAGATGCAAAAGCAAACCATCACTTGTGCCTGCTGGAAAGTCATTACTGTCCCACAGAGCATCGGATGAATAAAGAGCACCAGCACACCGCTGGGCGAACATTACAAGCACGGCCAGTCTTTCCCAAAGCTGAAATAGCTGTCCGGGCCTCCAAAGAAGAGGACTGTTCAGTCCATGATTGAGGGGAATTGACATAAGAATCCTCAGACTCTTGCAAGTACAATAGGCTATTTTGTAAATCGCCCCAAAATACATCTGTTTTGTGTTCTAGATGGTTAAGAAAAATAAGAAAACACTATTTTACATAAACATTTTGAAGCCAAATTGTCTCAGGGGATACGGTCGCAGATTGGTCCCACGAGGATTCTAAATGCTGTCCTCCTGCAGTCTTTCCAAATGAAAACACAGAGACTCACTCACTAGCCTGAAGAGGTGTTATTCTATTCAGCTGTCCCACCCCCACAGGTCCAGTACACAAGGTCAGAGCTCAGCTCTTCTTGAAGGCCGTCCAAAACTCAAAATATATAAACTCGCAGTTGTTTTCTCAATGTTCACAAGAGCTAGTGGAGGGAAGGGTAACCACTGTGTTTTAGTCCATTATTTGTAGACAAATGGGTCCCCCCTTCAGTTTGATATGCACAAGGAAAGAAGGAGTGATTGGTTACTTTGAAGGTAGAGGAGACACCATAACACAAAAGTGACACGGAAGAGAGAAGGAAGAGTTGTTGTGGGAAAGGCAGGTTGATCAGAGAGCAACAAGGGAGGCAGATGAAACGGATATTGGGGGGTGGACCTGACATCTCTTCTCTGGACTAACACTCGTCTTGGTCAACAGCCTACTAAGATGAGGGGAAGGCTTCATTCTTACCCAATGCCATAGTTTTGGCAACCCTTTAAGCCCTTAATACCAGCTGGCTATTTAGAAGAGCTGGCAACCTTTCCATGCATAGACAAGGACATCAGTGGTGCTGTCTTACTGCAGTAACTTAGGAGCAGGCACACGACCGACTCCCAGTCTCGTCGTCATCCAGAATCGTACATGCATTACCTTTTGAGGTCTCCCTCCAGTTGCCCCGTGTTCTCAAATAATTCTGCACTCCATGTGCCATGGCATGTACCCACTAAGAATGTTGGATTCCCTTCCCTACCTACTGCTGAACAGAGCAAAATGCAAAACAAAACTTAAGTAAGTTATCAATACTATCATTGAACATAAAAGGAAAGCCCTGGCTTTCTCTGCGTCTTTACTTACTATTCACGCTGCAACCCACCGCATCTGGATGCTGGCCTCAGCAACCGCTCTGGCAAAAGTCAGCTCTGTGTGGCCATATCCAGTGGACATTTTTCAATCCTTCTCTATTTTTTTTTTATTGTCCTGGACCTTTCAAATGTTCCCTGAAAATGTCTGCTCTCTGTCCTCTCCGAATTCCTGCCTTCTGTGCCTCCGCCCTCTTAGTCTCCTTTGAGAGTTCTTGCAGCTTCTCCTAATCTTTAAACGGCACTGTTCACCGTGGTGCCCTTGGCCTGCTGCTCTTCTCTCTCCTTTGGATGGTCTGGTTTATCCTCACAATTTTAATTCTAACTTTTATGCTCATGTCTGTTTATCATAAATCTTCACTCCTGTTGACGTACTATTCTAATAAATGTAACTGTCTGATCAGCACAGGCATATCTACATGAATGTCCCATCGATAATGTAAATTTACACTCTAGTTTTCCCGAGATAGTTCTGATTTACATTTATTGTCCTGGCAAATTTATTAATATGAGCCCCCTTTCACACTCATAAGTATGCAGATTTGGATGATAAGTCATAAAACTGGCTATGTCTTAATGTAAATTTGATACTTCTCAATCTCTGACCCTAAGCTGATTGCAAAGTCAGTCAACGATACTCCACCATCCAAGACGTAGACCTGGGAGTCCTTCTATAATCTTTTATTTTCATTCTGTGCTCTTTGCTCTCAATCTCTCTCCCCACCCTCACCAAATCACCCATCAATCCCTGATGATTTCAGCACAGAAACATTTCACATGCCTCCTCTAATTTCACTGCCTTTGTCTTAGGACAGACTCTAATCATTTCCTGCCTGGAGTATTGGAAATTCTTCTTAACTGTTTTTCTAGACTCTGGTTTCCCAGTGCCTTAAATGCACACGCCAAAATGAAGCCACAGTAATCAACTTCTAAAATGCAAACCTGTTTCTATCACTCTGTTGCTCAAAAACCCTTTAAAATCATCAGCCCCACCAAAAGATTAACGAAAGCTGATTAGCATGTCGAACAAGGCCCACGTGACCTGACCCTCACCTCTGTCTCTAGCCTCATGGCCTCCCGCTCCCCATCTCATGTTTGACCACCTAGATATATGGAGTGTTTCCAGGACCTCTGCATATCCTGGAAGATTCAGGCTTTGCTGCTCTTATTGCATAAACACCCTGCCAGCTCTCTTGGCCTCTTTAACTATCAACCATCTGTCGAGGCGCGGCTCAGTCACTGTCACTCTTGGGGAGCCTACTGTGTACCCTAGGATGGGTCCTGCATCGCTCCTCCATGCTATCCTTACAGACTGGGCACGCTGCTGTCTTTTCATTTACCATATAATATTCTGGAATTAATACTTTATGTCTTTCTCTTCCTTTAGAGTGAAAGGTCCCTCTTATTCATTTTTCCTCCTTTCAGACATTTTTTTCTTTAGCTCTTTTTCTGTTACCTTTTTTTCAACAAGGCATGTCTTACTTTTACAGTTGAAAGAAAATGTTGATCTACTTAGCGTCAGCTGACCCTTAAGACAGCCATTGATACTGACATGATATGTACATTATACAGAGAATGAAATTGAGACCCAGAGAGGAAAACTACTTGCCAGAGGCCACACAGTGGGGTGGCAGGTGTGAGAGAGACGGGGCGGCCACGTACACAGTGCGGGCAATTCTGCAGGCCATGAGGCCTGCTGGGTCAATCTCCCACACTGCGTTGGAGATGGGGGACCCAAATCTATTTTATTTCTTAGTTTCAATTTTCACTGGCTTCATGCAGAGAGAGTATCTCACCACATTGTCTACTATTTAAAGATATCTATTTTTTAAGCAACATGGCTCTGAACTCAAGCTAACTTCTTCATCTGATGCTCAACTAAAGAAACAGTTACTTGCATGCTCCAATTCCAGGGGGAATAGTGGCATGCCTGTCTCCAACGTGGGCATGCATACCCACTGCTTAAGGGAATTTTGAGGGTAACTCTAACTACAGGCATTTTGGAAACAAATCTCTGTGAAGATGTGTGAGGCTCCACCTTGCTCTTTCCATTCCAGACCACTCAGGGCTTCTAGACACTATCGGTAAAAGAGAAACAGTATTTTTCAAGCACGTTTGCTTTCCACTCTGAATTTTTAATAGAAAAGCAAACCAACAAATAAGACAACACACTGTTAGTATCAGCTGAGCATGCACTGTCCGTGTTTCTGAGAATTATCTGCCATGCTTGGTAGTGGAGTCCCTGAGCTGTACCTCCGATGGTAAGAGTCTTGCTCCGAACATTTCACCATCCACAAAGCATTGCGTTTACACTCTTGCTATTCCCACCGCATCGGCTTTTCAAATGGCAGTTCTTAGCTACGTGACACTTGGATTTACATTCCTTTGCTGAGCCCAGTCCACTGATTATCTCAAGCCCAGGACAGTTTCTCTTTGTTTATTTTCCCTAATCCTTATGGGTCGGTGCAGTGGTGCATGTGTAGTAGCCATGCAGGAAAGATTTGGAGAAAAAGAGAAGCTGTTCTGCAAAAAATCTGCAGCTTTTAAGATCCCTTTTCTTTGGTAGGGCCAGACTGATGAGGGGTTCTATAACAACACACTTTCTCTCTTGGGCTGAAGGGAGCTGACTGGTCTGGTTCCAGGGTAGGGAGATAGGTGTGTGCAAAAGGCAATACTGCCATATCCTAAATAGCTGTAAAGCTCCAACATTTGCCCCAAAGCTAAATCGAAGGAGATGGAAGAGGAGCCCCTCTTTGTTCTTCAGCAACAGGATATAATTAACCTACCCATGACACCTGGCACAGGTGCCGGGGCCCACGAGATGGTCTCTAGGGGATGCCATAAGAGGCTGGCATTGATTCCGGAAGAAAGTTTGCTTGTCTTGCTGCGCTGTTTAATCTACTCTTTGTAGACTCTTGACTCTCCTGATTATTTCCAAGGGCCTATGCTGCAGGCAAGAAGCACTTTACCTGCCAGCCATTCTATCAGCTGTGTGCTGTTTACTAAAATGCTGGTTTGTAGACTTTTAGATTTAATAGAGCAATATAATTTTAAGGGAAAAAACGCAATGTGTGTGACCCTTACATACGTATTTCCAAGTATTGACACCAAAAACTACCGCCACTACCATTAATTTCTTCTACCATCATCAATTCATAAAATAGTGAACGCTTTGACACCAAGAATTATAGGAAGAACATAATGTCAGGAGAAAAATTGTCCTTCCAGTGGACTAAACTCTGCCTTATTATTTTCTTTTTTAAGTAGTACATGTATTTACAGATGGGTGGCAACTTTATCATAGACAAGTTTTGGGAAACAGCATTTCAAGGTGTACCCCCAAAATATCTTCACAAAATAATGACACACATCCGATATCCCACTAGTAGTGATCTGTTTCTTTGGCTTCACGATACAGCCCATTTCAAATGAAAAGAGCAATGTGGTGTAGTGAATGGACATCAGGACTTGAGGTCAGAAGTCTGAGTTTTGATTCCTAGATCTGACCCTTAATAGCATCATGGACTTGAGGAATATCCTTCCTATGTCTGAGCTGCACATTCCACATTTGTAACATGGAGATGATGCTAATGAAAAATCATACCTCATGGGGCTTTGTAAAGGCCGAAAGATATAACAGATTTGAAAGCACTTTCTAAACAGCAAAATAGTGTAAGCAAGTTAACTGTTAGTTATTTTTTCAAGGCGTAACAGTGGTGGGTTAGATTATCAAGGAGAAAGTGAGGAGTGGATGCAAGGGACTAACCTACATTCTGTGAGCAGGGTGACGATTTCCTAAGCTTGACAAAGCAGTTAGAGAAGATCACCAGGACTTGTTTTGGGTGCCATCGGAGGATGAGAGCCTGTGGTCCTCCATGTTTATGTCACGGGCTCTCTGTAGCTTGCCGAACAAGACAGTGCTACAAATGCAGTAAATACCTCACCGATTTCCATTTTTCTACAAACACAATTTCAGCTGAAAGACAATTTGTAGTTAACAAACTTAATATTGAGTCAATTAGTCAGATTACCTACCTGCTAACTGTAGCCACATTGATTTTTGTTGAAATATTAATTATCCAGGACAAGATTTCCGGCTTAATCTTCAAAACAAGCTTAAAACGCACTATTTCACAATCATTACCAAGGTTAAGAGGAAGATGCTTATGACGTGATTACAATTTATATCCCCGGATTCACCATTCATTTTAGAGGCATCGAGGCCACCTGGTCAAACGAAGGATACGTTTGTGATGTTTAATTTCCTTGCAGGAAATGGCAGTGACACTCAAAGTAATAAATACGACGATTCTGCAGATGTAATACATTCGTTCATCTCTAAGTGCCACTCTCTGACCATTTTACCTACATTTCAGCAATTTTAAAACCTCAACTGAATGTAACATTTACATGCAAATGTTTTCTAGCTTCATTATTTGACTGACAAACAGCAAATGACCTTACACACCCACTGCTATGTGATGATATTTTAAATTCTTCTTCCTTCTAACCACTTAAAGGAAAAGGTATGAAAATACTGAGAAGACAACCTCTTTGATGTAAGAAGCTTGTATCGATCACCCGCTGCCTGCGGAGCACTGTCCTAGGTGCTGGGCTTCCAGGGCAGGTGAGCCACCACTGCTACCACGAATGAACTCACATTCCAGACTTTGCTTTTATCAGTGTAAAATGCAGATCATGGAGCAAATCAGAGACAAAAAGGGGATCGGAATCCACCATCTGGGGTTCCCAGTTTGCTACTCCCAAGTAGAACATGTCTCCAAAGGGCCGTGTATTTTCCACCTTGAGGTTTTCCATGGACTCATTGTTATCTCTATTGCCTGTCAGTGGGACAACTCAATGAAATTTTTTAAAAAAATCACTCACTCCTTAAAGGTAATAAAGAGCACTTTCATACCTTTGTCAGAGGTGTAAAGAGCAAATATTCTCTCCCACTCTGTGGGTAGTCTATTTGCTCTAGTGACAGTTTCTTTAGCTATGCAGAAGCTTTTTAATTTGATCAGTTCCCATTTGTTTATTTTTGTTGCTGCATTGAAATATTTACTCACTGGCTTTTTACAGAAAAAAAGTGTCAACCTATATTCTAAGGCATAATTGAGGAAAAATCAGAGAAAAACAACAGATGAATCTAATGTTGATAAGAGGACACATTTTGGAATGGGATGCTCACAATCAAATGTTTAGGTATTTTGTTTCCTTAAATTGTAAAATTTTGGTCATTTTTTTCCACGTTGCTTCTATGGTTAAACCTATATCACAATCTGTCAGCTATACGTTTAACTGTTTAACTTTTGCTGTACTCTCCTGCATACCTAATTTCCCCTTCAGATGCAGGCTGAGG
>CAUYRT010001965.1:0-40174 GCA_963574885.1 Lepilemur ruficaudatus
CCCGGCTCATTTTTTCTATATATATCTTTAGTTGGCCAATTAATTTCTTTCTTTCTGTTTATAGTAGAGACGGGGTCTCACTCTTGCTCAGGCTGGTTTCAAACTCCTGACCTTGAGCGATCCGCCCGCCTCAGCCTCCCAGAGTGCTAGGATTACAGGCGTGAGCCACCGCGCCCGGCTGGGAAAGTCCTTTTGAACTTGCCAGTTCACACGACAGCAGCGTGTCCTCCTTATGGCCACTTCCTCCTTACAGCTGTCATCTCAAGTGCACGCTCCTTGTCTAGCTTCTCCTGCCACAATAGCACCTGGCTGGTGGAAGCACATGAGCTCACCTCTGTGCCAAAGCCCACACCTGGGCACCTCAAGGACAGTCTTATCCCTATCAGGCCTGACATCCTTCTCAGCGACTGGCGTGGCCCTGCATCAGCTCTTATGGGCCCTGAGGGTCCCATTTTGTCTGCCCTGCAGCTCTGGCCCCCCTATGGTAAGGCCCCTGGGTGCTCACCAAGTGGTTCTGATATCAGCTTCCCCACCTTTCCCCTGGGTACATGAGAACTCTGAGACACCATCCAGGCCACCCAAAATAACAGCAGGCTCCTCTACCTACGTATACCCAACTGATGTTTTATTTACTCTGATGTGGCTGCAGGGTGCTTTTGGTGGGCCCCATGCACTCCCAGGTCCCCATCGGTAAAGGGACAAAGGCCTGTTTGCTTTCAGCTTTGTTCCCATCCCATGGAAGAGCACCCCCTGTTTGTAAAGTGTGTGCTTAGGGTGGGGCTAACACAGCTCCCAGGGCACGTGGCTGCCTCATTCCCTCCGTGGTCCTTGGGCCAGAAGGAGCCACTTATCCTGTGCCATGCTGCTTCCTCCCAGAGGGGCATCCGCCTGACCCCTTTCCTGGAATCATAACAACTATGAAGCAGAGTGAGGACACCAGCTTGCTGGTAAGAGAAAACCCCAAGTATTATCCCCATGATATGTCCCTAAAGCTTCCTACCAAAAATAATTATAATAGCATAAAGTCAAAGTCATGGTTAAAGCAAAAAGGAAACATGGCCATTCATCTCAGTGTCATTGAACTTAAGTAATCAAAGACCGTGAGAGAAAAGGAATGATTTAGGGGAAATTCTTACAGTGGCAAGATTTTAGAACTAGAAGTTCCAGAATCCTAGAGAGCATTTAGGACATTTCTGGGTTTTGTTTTGTTTTGTTTTTTTAGTGTGGAACAAATTTTATTGAGGAAGGACAAGATAGGTTTACAGAGCAAGAGCAAGAAATACTCGCCAGAGTTTAATGACAAACAGATTCCCCTATGGCCGTGGTAACAAGACGGCCACATGTCCATTTTGTCGGTGAGAAAGTTGAAATGCTGCAAGTTGAAATGACTCAGCCCAGGTCCCAGGTCCAGTGAAAGAGTTAGCACCAGAAATCACAAGTCCTAGACTACCAATAAAGTCAGACACAATCAACCCCAAAGTTTCTAGTGGTTAGCTATAGAGAAAAGAAAAAAATAGAACAATGGACTCATAAGGTTCGACTATAATGGGATTGTGAGCTTATTTGGGAAGCCACTCAATGTTGGCTTGTTTATAAAGACAAATCTAGGAAATATTTGAGAGCTGAACACAGCAGCATTTCCTAGGCCCTGCCTAACCCTGGCTTCAGACTTCAGGCTCATCACTTACACTGACCAGTCCCATGCCCAGCTAGATGGAGCCCTTGACTACTTAGGAATGTGTTGTTTAATTTCTATGTATTTGTAAATTTTCCAAATTTCTTTCTGTTATCAATTTCTAGTTTCATTTCATTGCAGTTGGAGAACACACATTGTACAATTTCAATCCTTCTATATCTATTGAGACTTGTTTTATGGTTTTACATATGGGTCTGTCCTGAAGAATGTTCCATGTGGCCTTGAAGAATGTATGTTCTGTTGTTGGGGTGAATGTTCTATAGATGTCTGTTATACCTCGTTGGTTTATAATGTTGTTGAGCTTTTCTATTTCCTTGTCAATCTTCTGTCTAGTTGTTACATCTAATATTGGAAGTAGAGTACTGAAGTGTCCAACAATTATTGATAAATTATCTACTTTTCTCTTCAATTCTGTCATTTTTTGTTGTGTGTTCTGGGGCTATGTTGTTAGATGAATATATGTTATAATTGTTGTATCTTCTTGGTGAATTGATCCTTTTAATGTTCTAAAATGTCCTTTTGTCTTTAGTAAAAATATTTATGTTAAAGTCTATTTTGTCTTATGTTAGTATAGACACTCTAGCTCTCTTTTTGTTACTGTTGGCATAGTATATCTTTTCTGTCCTTTTACTTCCAATCTATTTGTGTTTTTGAATCTAAAGTGTTTCTTGTAGATAGCATATAGCTGGATCATGTTAGGTTTTTTTTTTAATTCATTCTGCCAATCTCTACCTTTTTTTTTTTTAACCAGTTAACTTTTTTTTAATTTCAGCATATTATAGGGGTACAAATGTTTAGGTTACGTTTTACTCTTTACTGTCCAAACCAACTGCCCAGCCAGCCAGCAACCTCAAGGTTTTATAACATAGAATGTGCCTCTACACCCTCTGTGCCTCAGCTATGCATTTTTTTATTTAGAATGCCTGCTCTCATTTCTCTCTGCTTAGTAAAATTCAATATGAGATCATGTCTATGTAATGTTTTGAAAACTATAAAATAATATGTAGGAATGTAAAATAATATGTAATAATATGTAATACATTTATAAGAATTCACACCCTGCAAGAAGCAGTTTATGTCTCCCTCCACCCAGAAAGACTTACTCACCCCTCTAGCCCTCATTGACTACTTTTTTCATTTTCTTTTCATATTTTCTGCCTGTCTTCCTTCAACTATTCTCAATTTTGTGTTAGTCATTCACTGTTTTTGTCACAGTATTTATCATCCATGTATGTGTCCTGAAGAAACAAACTTTTATTTTGTCTATTTTTTAACTTGGCATAAAACAATCATAGTGTATTTATTCTCCTATACTTTGCTCTTTCTTCTCATTATCATGGGTCTGTTAGTTAATTTGAGTATGTATTATATGCGTGCTTCAAAAATCAAAACAATATTCAATAAACTGGAAAGCCCTGATTCCTCCCTTGTTGGAACCACCCTATGGACCTTTCCACTTTCTCCCCATAGGTCATCACTCCTACTAGTTTCTTTTGAATCTTTCCAATCTAAGCAAACACAACAGTATTTTTACTTGCCCCTATTTTTGATTTTAAAAAGTACATGTCTTATCACATATAGATATTTACATATTCTTACACAGAGCATTTTTTCACTTTTTTTATTTTCAGAGTATAAGTTTTACACTTCTTTGTTTTTTCCTTTATTGAAGTATACTTTACATATCATGCCTTTACTCCATTTTAAGTGTACAATTAAATGATTTTCAGTGAATTTACCGAGGTGTACAGCTAATCACATAAATCAGTTTTAGAGGAATTCCTTTCCCCTATTGAGACCCCTAATTCCACTCCCCAACTACTTTTCAAGCATGTCCCACCCCTCCACAGTGCCCACCACGTCACTCAGATGTGGGTTTGCCCCCCACCCCCCAATTCCCTATGGAATATTACTCAATTTTAAGAAATGACAGTGAGTTAACACCTCTTATATTATCCTGGATTAAGCTTTAGCCCATTATTCGAAGTGAGGTGACACAAGACCCAAAGAATGGGCCCCACTTGTACTCGCCATCAAACTGGTATTGACTGATTAACACTCTGGTGCTCAAATGGTGGGAGTGATCATTTTCTCATTTTTTTAATAACTGCATAACATTCCATAATGTGCCTCTACTGTGGTTTATATAATCAGTTTTCTATTCACAGACACTTGGATATCCTCTAACCTTTTACTAATACAACGTTCTAGATAATAGCATGTATTTCTGTAGAATAAAGTCCTATAAATGGAATCCTGGGTCAAAGGGGAAATTCATTTGTAATTTTGATGGCCATGGCCACATTGCCCTTCATAAAGGATATACTATTTTGTACTCATACCAATGATGTATACGTGCCTATTTCCTTTTAGCCTCACTAAACTTAGATTTTTGTTATCTGATAAGTGGGAGAAAAAAGAAAAAAGAAAATAATGCAAATAAACAAAAAAACAAAAGGAGTATCAGGCCAAGGCAAGGCATGTACCAAGCATGATCCACTGGGCAAGAACAGACGCAAACTGGAGAGATGTGAGCGGCCTGGGATCTCCAGTCAAGTAGGCGCTGCTATGGACTGCATGCGTGTGTCCTCCAAAAGCCCTACCCCACGATGCAATGGCATTTGGAGATGGGGCTTCGGGGATGATTAGGTCTTGAGGGTAGAGCTCTCTTGATGGCATTGGGGTCCTTATAAGGAGAGAGAGGAGAGAGCTTGCTTCCTTTCTCTCCCTCCCCATGTGAGGACACAGTGAGAAGGCACTCTGCAAAGCAGGACGAGAGCCCTCAGCAGAGCCTGATGCTGGTGGCCCCCGAACTCAGACTTCCAGCCCCCAGAACTGCCGTTTATAAGCCACCCAGTCTGTGGTAATTTGTTATGGCAGCCTGAACCAGCTCGGACCATCACGTCAAAAAAAACGTCAATGCCATGTTGCTCCATCCATGCAATAAAGCCTTTACAAAGGTACGTGTCAGGCACGAGAGTAAATCAGGGCAGGGCAGTAAACAAGAGCAAAACAGATACAGGATGAATCTGGGAACTACAGAACATGCATTCTAAGAACACAATGAAACAGGCCACAAACTAAGCAAGAAGTAGAAATAAAGACAGAAATGTAAAAAAGACTCCAGATTTCAAGAAAGATGTCTAGGCAAACCCCTTACCATTTCAAAGATTGCATACTGAATCAACAACCATCTTCCCCAGGCAAGAAGCTTCTCTGGTGATTCTTGCCAAAGCAGGAATCTCTCCCAAGAAAGAATCTGCAGGAATGTGCCCTATGCACCTGCCCACTTGACCAGGCCCTTCCTGCTGTCTGCCTCCCAGATCCCAGCTGCTACAACACCTGTTTCCAACTTTGCTGCTTTGCACCCTGAAAATAACCATGTGTACCCACCAAAACAAAGGCTTCTGAGTAGCTGAATGTTCACCTTTTTATTATCATTATTTGGACCAAATTTTCCTCTTTTTTTCTCCTCTTCTCCTCCTCCCTATACTCTTTGACTATGTAAGGGAAATTAGGAAAATCAGAACAATAAGAACAACTTGTCAACAACCATGATTACAGCAACAAGGATTTCCTAATTACAAGAAATTCTCCAAATGGTGACACAAAATTCCCAACTTCAGAATGATCTTGCTTTATAGAATGGGGGAGATAAATGTTTCATGGAAACCACCTGTGAGGTGTTTCTGTTGGCAGAGAGTATAAGATACCCAGCCGTCATTCAGTAAGTATTTTGTAACGATGCCTTGCATTATAAATGCTACAGCTAGAGGATTTTTAAACTATTCTTTTTAAAAAATTTAGGTCTACCTTCTTCCAGAAAGGATTTAGAGTGGGGCAAAAATGCCATTACCATTTGTATGTGACAGTTTCCTTTGATTTCATGCCCTGAAGAGTTGAACATGGTACTAGGTCTCTAGTTTGCTTTGCATTTATAGTTGATGCTTAAACAATATGATCTTAGAGAGTTCACTGATAGGTGGATCTATTTCCACTTCTGCCTCCCCGGAGACAGCAAGACCAACCCCTCCTCTTCCTCCTCCTCCTCAGCCTCTCAACATGAAGGCAAAGATGATGAAGACCAACCTTCACTTAATGAATAGTAAATATATTTTCTCCTCCTTATAATTTTCTTAATAACATCTTCTTTTCTTTAGCTTACTTTATTGTAAGAATATAGTATATAATACATATAACATAAAAAATGTGTATTAATTGATGGTTTATGCTATTAGTGAGGCTTCTGGTCAACAGCAGGCTCTTAGTAGCTGAGTTTTGGGGGAGCCAAAAATGATAAGCAGATTTCTGACTGTGCGGGCGATCTGCGCCCCTAACCCCTGTGCTGTTCAAGGGTCGACTGTACTTGCAATGCTGCCCTGTTGCATATTTTATAATCCTTAAGGAAGAAAATAGACACACGTTGTAGAATTTTTTTGTCGTAATTACATTCCCCCCCCCCCTTTTTCTCTTTCATTCATTGGGTAATGCCATGATATTTCCATCATTAAGAGAGAATTGTGGATCATGTGAGTGTCCTGTTATGCTATAACACATGCCTCCCACCTCAGAGAACTCACTCGTGTATTTCCTTAGGCTCCATGTGTACTTGGATTAGAAGATGAAGCGACAGGCACGTGCCCTGCCTACCCAGTCCTTAGCCTGGAACCTGAGCCCTGCGCTCACCCGCCTCCCGCACTCGCCGCCCTGGCTGCAGTGGGCTGCTCTGGTGCGCTGTGCTGCTGCTGCCCTGTTTGCACTCCTCACTTTCTATCCACCGTGGGATGTTCTTCCCCAGAGAGTACAGTGACATCTCCCCCACCCTCCACCTCTCTCCACACACACTCTCCTGGTGTTCCAATTCCGGATAATCCTCTCTTGCAGTCGCTTATATCCGTGCCTCATTACCTGTCTAGCTGCAGGAATTGGCTCTGCTGTCAAGGTCAGTGCAAAAGTAATTGCAGTTTTAGCATTGTTGAAATTTGCCGTTTCATATTGGAAGACATTCTTAAATAAATGTAGTTATGTTCTACGTTATTGTAATGTGCATTTCTTGCTGTATTTTGTTTTTGCTAGTGACTTATTACTTGCTGTTTATTTTATATTTATTTTAGACTATGGATATGATGTTAGACAAAAAGCAAATTTGAGCCATTTTCTTATTTGTTAGCAAATTTGAGCCGTTTTCTTATTTGTTAGCAAATTTGAGCCATTTTCTTATTTGAGTTCAAAATGGGTCATAAAGCAGCGGAGACAACTCAAACATCAACAACGCATTTGGCCCAGGAACTGCTAACAAACGTACAGTGCAGTGGTGGTTCACGAAGCTTTGCAAAGGAGACAAGAGCCTTGAAGATGAGGAGCGCAGTGTCCGGCCATCGGACGTTGACAACGACCAACTGAGAGCAATCACTGAAGCTGATCCTCTTACAACTGCGTGAGAAGTTGCCAAAGAACTCAAGGTTCTGTTCTACTCTTCTACAGTAGTTTGGCATTTGAAGCAAATTGGGAAGGTGAAAAAGCTCAATAAGTGGGTGCCTCATGAGCTGACCAAAAATTTAAAAAGTTGTCATTTTGAAGTGTCTTCTCTTCTTATACGCAACAACAACAAACCATTTCTCAATCAAATTGTGATGCGCAACGAAAAGTGGATTTTACACAGCAAGTGGCTACAACCAGCTCAGTGGTAGGACTGACAAGAAGCTACAAAGCACTTCCCACAGCCAAACTTGCACCAAATGTCACGATCCCTGTGTGGTGTCTGCTGCGGTCTGACCCACTGCACCTGTCTGAATCCCAGAGAAATCATTCCATCTGAGAAGTGTGCTCAGCAAGTCGATGAGATGCACAGAAATTTGCAATGCCTGTAGCCAGCTTCGGTCAATTCTTCTCCACAACAACACCCAACTGCACATCCCAAAACCAACGCTTCAAAAGCTGAACAGATTGCGCTACGAAGTTTTGCCTCATCCGCTACATTCACCTGACCTCTCGCCAACCAACTACCACTTCTTCAAGCATCTCGACAACTTTTTGCAGGGCAAACGCTTCCACAACCAGCAGGATGCAGAAAATGCTTTCCAAGAGTTCATAGAATCTCGAAACACAGATTTTTATGCTACAGGAATAAACAAACTTATTTCTCGTTGGCAAAAATGTGTCGATTGTATTGGTTCCTATTTTGATTAATAAGGATGTGTTTGAGCCTAGTCATAATGATTTAAAATTCACCATCTAAAACCATAATTATTGTTGCATCAACCTAATATTTTGCTGCAATCCTGCTCCCATTCACTTTGAATCCTGGCATGCTGCTCTGACATCCCGTGGGCCTCCAAAGGCGAGCCTCACAGACCCTCATTCTTCACACATTCACTCATTCATCTCACAGATATTTCCCTAGTGCCTAATACATGCAAGGGATGCTCTAAGTTGGGGCCAACTCAGGAATACCTCACCTTGTGCTTTTCGTCAACTTTTGGCTTGGTCTCCTCTCCTTGATTCCAAATTCCTGGCCTACACCTCACACCTCATAGCTGCACCTCGGGCCCTGGGCATCTAACTTGTCATCCTGATAGCACACTTGAATTCCATGGTCTCCTATGTCTAATGAACACTCCCTGCTCCTGGACTTGGCACCCTGAGCCCTCTCCCTGAGTCGACACTTGATGGTTCCCCAGTGGGCCTCATCACGCCATCCCTCCATGGCTGCCCTGCCACAGAGAAATCATTTATTTCTAGATCCACAGTATATGTGTCTTTTACTGAAAACTAAAACTAAAACTAAAAATATTTCAATTAAAAAAGTCCTTGAGGGTAGGTAATCAATCTATTAATATTAGTCTATTTACTGTGCTTATTCAAGTGTGACTTATGTAGCCGAAGCTCAGTTTCTTTCTGTTTTGTTTCAGTGAGTTGCAGGATAATAACATTTCCTGGCTGTGATTTTCATCTCTTCCTGAGTTGCTTTGGCTTAGCAAATGACTGGGTTTGAGCCAAGCTAAGGCCATCTCAGCAAGTCACCAGGCATTTTCCAGCAGGCCAGTGGGGCACTTTGTTTTCTTTGTTCTTCTTAGGTGACGAATGTCTGTCACCCTGCAGCTCATACAATCGTGAAATTTTGACATGGAAGGCAGGGAAGGAAAGGCCATCTAGTCCTACTTTCTATCCTATATTATAATTCAGCCTATAGGGAGACCAGTGGTGACAGACATTATTTCTGCACAAGAAAGTTCTCTTCTGGGAAAAGTTTACTTTTTCAACCTTCCTACTCCATTAAATTGGAGTATCGAGCAAGGGACAAATGCCACTGGACATTCTAGACCAGCCAGTCCCCCTCCGTCCAGGGCCATTGTCACTGATGGAGGACAGCGCAGTAGTCTGGGTGGCTACACCAGCCCCACCGCCCCCTGGGGCAGAAATGACACATCCAGGACACCCTTTCCCTTTTATTAGGGTTAATCAAGTGATAACTCCCAGGAAATTTACCCCAACAGTCTCACTGCTGCTTCCTGAAGTAGTACAAAATGTCAATTTTCTCTTCCACAAATAATAATTGTTGTCATAAGGACCAAATAATACAATGCCTGTAAAGCGCCTGGCTGTTTTACGTGGTTGAAATAAGGAGATGGCCATAGTATGATTTTACAAATCACACACTTTACTGCCATATGAAGAGATGTTTCTCACTGTTCACAATTCTTACAGAGGGGGAGAATAACACGAACAAGGCTCACAGGAACACACTCGCTAGACGAGGTCCCCTAACCATGTAGTGAGTGAGTTCCACACTTAACAAAGTCAAGTTGCGCAATTAGGATGGAAGCAGGCCTCTGTCGACAGTAAAGTCTAATTAAAGATTGAGGTGTGCCTTTACACCCATGGTTCTCAGAAGAGAAGGCGTCCAGCACAGCAGAGATCTGTGACTACACGCAAGGTCCCTGGACCCTAGCTAACATTGTTTTGTCTGAGAAGTGGCTGACAGAGTGCAGCCTAAGCTCTCAAAGTGTCTGTCGAACTCTTGAGCTTATATGTGTTTTGGAGTCCAGAAGTTGAGGTCGACAGCTGAAATATGGGGTCTCATAAAGTGTGATGTCACATTCTTGAGGGGCAGGGGGGATGCCCCAAGTTCGTATCTGAGCAATATATATGTCACTCACATAGCAAACTACCCAAGTGTTTGGAATCATTGCCCAGCTACATGACAACACTGACACAATGCCTGGCACAAAACGGGCATTGGCTATGTGCTGGCTTTGCAACGTATGTTTTAAAAGAGCTGGGGCGTCTGCCTTTGGCTTTCTCCTTCTCTCCAACTGTCATCCAGACCTAATAAGCGGTCCCTTGCGGCATGGATCCTTAACCAATTCTTCCACATGTTCCAGTATAAACTGTGTGTGTGAGCACGGTCCCGTCCACCTCCTGAGGTGTAAACTTCGTATAAAGTATCACCGTAAAATAGACTAAGTCCCACTTGTGGCTTTTGAAATGTATGCCTTTGTCATATTCCTATTTTGAAAAAATATAAACTCTTCAAAAATTTAATTTGGTTCCCTAGATTTTCAAGAAATAATATCTTTGTTTGAATTACAGCAGGGAATTGCCATTAATGCCATTAATGTTTTTGCTATTTACCTTTTGTGAAATAGTCCAAAGAGAGCACCTTGACTAAGGTCATAGCTCCAAAGATTGTCATGTAGAGATCTGCCTCGGCCTTTCAGAAGACGGATGTATAATTTCCCGGTTGTCTCTAAGTGATCAAAATGTTCAAAAGATGCCAAACAAATAAGGATGAAGAGCACACGAGAAGGTGTATGAAGTATACAGGAGGCATTTGAATGACTGTGTTTATGCTCTTAAATGAAACTCTATGAAGCAACAAATAGTAAACGATGCAGCTATATTTCCCAAACACCACAGCTAAAATATTCTACTCCAGGATGACAAAAAAATAAATAAATTCTTTCATTAGAACTTTTAGTAGATGAGTTCTTTTAATAGAAGATTTCATTTTGATCTTTTTCTTTCTTAACAGTTATACATTAGTTTGTACAGCATTGTGCAATTTTCAGGGACACTACCCTGGACCCCAAGCCTTCTAGGAATCCGACTGTTCGATCTGTTCAACTCCCGATCTGACACGTGAGCCTCTTCGCCAGCATCCGCCATCCAGGCCTGCATCCCTCAGACTCTGGCGATCCATCCCTTCCCTCAACAGGGAGTTTATTTCCTTCTAAAGCAGCTCACTCCACATTTATGGCTTTGTGCTTCAGAGTCAGCTGCAAATGCTTTCCTCCCACAGCATGGCACTGTGAACTGCAGTCCTGTAAGAGTTATAAGACTGATATTACTAGTTTATATGAAAAACATATCAATTTGATCTCCACCTGCAGCTGCGTTTTTTTAAACAATAAAATGCTGCCCAAATGTAGGCATTATTCAAGAAAGCAAGCATCACTGTGTTCTCTAAGGCTGAGGAAATGAGGTTTAAGTAACGCCAGCTGATACCCAAAGACCCGCAACAGATGAATCAGCAACATCTCGTCGTCAGTCAATAGGCCTCCAACTCCTTCCTGAGACAATATACATAGCAAATCGAGGAGAGTAGTTACAGCTAGTGGAGTCTTTTCCCTACGGATATAACTGGACATTTTGACTACAAATAAAGCCTAGACTTCAGCATCTTGTCTCTGAGAAAAATCAAATTGAAAAATTTAATAGCCATGTTGATCCAACAAGGAAAATAGACCCAGCTTGGTTCAAAATTTAGGACATTATCAGATGTTTCTTTCATCAAAGACAATTACGGGAATTCTGCGGGAAAGATGCCTGCTCTGGAAGGCAGTGAGGAAAGCACGACTCTGAGATCCCTGCCCGTTCTTAGGACTTCTGATTCCACTGGGATGTTTGCATCTGAGTGATACCATGAAGATACAGGCTGCCCTTGATTCTCCAAGACTCCAACATTTGGAGCTAGGTACTGTGGCTTTAAAAATTATATAGGCATTTAGATTTGTATGCCTACCAGCATCATTATGAGTTGGCCTCTTTGAGTCATGAATCCTTCCAATAAAGCCATGAACAAAAGCTTAATTTCTAAGTCGCGCTTACTTTTGCCCACCATGGTTCCAGAAATTTTTTTCTAGGCACGTTTTATTTACCATTAATTATCAAATTACTTTAAATTGGCAGTATTTTCAATGACACTATATTATTCTGTGTCTCATATTACTCAGAGTTTTTGAGTCATGGGAAAGTTAATTATAATGGCCTTAATTATTTCTCTGCAATGGTAGAAATGGACCCTGAAAAATACCATTTGGGGGTTAATGTTTGACTCACACATAAAAATGAGCAGTGATTTTTAAAAAAAAATAAGCTGCATTAAATCACATAATTGGACCCAAAAGATTCAGGTGCACTTTGGTTTTGTAATTGTGTTCTAAGTGGTATAATTTTTAATTATACACAGAGTTCAGTGTTCATTCCTTGAATTTTTAAGCTGCAATTTTTCTTTTCTACCTGCAGCTCCTTTGTTCAGGCTCGCCTCTCTTTTGACATGAATTATTTGAATTCCTAACTCAACAATAGATCCACAGCTTCCTCAATTATGCTGGTACAACGGTAAGATGAAAGTATATGGCTTGGGAAATACAGCATGGCCGTGGAGATAAACGTTACAGTAGTTTTCTCTAATAAGGAGAGGTTTTGAGACCGGTATGTGGCTGTTCCTTTCTCTCTTTAGGCAAGGATCAACTGCCTTTGACGCCTGACACAACCATCCGGTATAGTGTGATGGTCACCAACTTGGTACTTCCCAAAAAGATCAGTCTCCATGTCCTTCCCTTCACCCAGATTTCAACACAGCAGGAAGCCCACAGCCGTGGCGGACCTGGCAGGCTTGATTCTCCTGGAAACGTGCCAGGGCCTGAACAACAGGTTGTTCACAGAATCCAATTCTCATCAGACAGATTACTTGAAAACTCAAAGGGAAAATCACACTTCTAGTAGGAAATTTTGCTGGGGCATCAACATTAAGATCTGAAGATATCTTGGGGAGGATGACTAATAACAATAACAAAACGGTAGCAGTAGGGAACGGACACAAGAGAAAGAGCAGAGCATTATTGGACAAAGCTGCTAGAGGCAGGGCCCCATTTCCACAGCGAACCTAAGAATGAACTGGTCTCCAGTTTTCTTCACATCTCTCTTTTCAGACACTGAGTTGCCTTGCCCTTTCTTCTGACTATAATAATTGCATTGTTTCGAGATGGCCTGCTAAATCTACCCTTAGAAAAGAAAAAAAAACACATAATTTATAAAATTCTGACTGCAAAAATATGCTTCAAACACACGTTGAAAGTAGTGAAACACTGTAGAAAACTTAGTACAGTGGAAAGATAACGGAGCTTGAGAAGAGCCGCCCGTCGTTTGGAATAAGGTCTCCGGGTGGAATCGCCCGCCCTGTTCGCCCCGCCCTGGCAGGGGGAGCTGGGCCACGCCAGGCAGGGCGTGTAAAATGTGGCCCGCTCTTCTCGAAAGTGTGAATTGTAACAAACAATGTTCAGGACTGTTGAAAGATATACTGAAAAGGTCTATAAGGTACCTAGAGCCTGCCATTTGAATGACAGTTATTTTTATTTTATTACAGATAAAATGCGCTATGATGTGCTCAGCGGGACACCATGTTAGCCACGTAAATAAGGTCATAAGGGTTGTAATAAAATGGAGAACTTAATGTTCCATCGCTAAATGAAAAGTCAGAAAACAAAATTATTTCAGCCATACAAAAATAAAATAAAGCGTAAAAACAAAGACCAGAAAAATATGTCATTAAATTCGCCTGTGTTGGAAGCTGGGACTTTAAGTGATTTTTCTTTTCCTAGTTACAGTTTTTTGAAGTTTCCAGGTATTCTATGTTGATTATAAGTAAATACTTTGTAATAAGAGAAAAATCAGTTTTATTCATTTGAAGACGCTCCTGTCCCTACAGCACTATAAAGGTCACATTTACTGGCTGCTCTTTGTGTACCAGCCACTGTTCTAAGCACTTTACGTGGATTACTTCATCAAGTCCTTGTAATAGCCCTATGAAGTGTGCATTATTATTATTCCCATTTACAAATAATAAGACTGAGGCATAGAGACGTTAAAATTGCACAGCCTCCAAGTCGTGAAAGTTACCTACCATCACACGGCTTTGGAGCAGCAAAGCCCGCACTGCCGCCCGGGGTCTGACTGATGCACCTGCTGCCCATGCCCATGCGCTGGGCTGGCCATGGCCCTGAACACAAATCCCTCCCTGAAAACCCCAAATCCTTGAACTCCCTTCCAAAGAGCTCAGATTTCCACCTTCTAGCTACAGTCAGGCAACATTTTCTGACTGACAGAGCCTTAAATTGAGAGCCAGGCCAAGGGCCTGCAAACTTCATCCAGCTCCTTCCCTAACCGGCTGAATAACTGTTGTCACCTCTTCCGCCCTTCTGCCTCACCCACTGATCCTCACCTGTAACACTCACAGCTCTACCATCTGCCAACCCCGCCAAGTACTGATCCCTGAGGTATTCTTCTTAGACCACTCTGAAATGATAGCCCCAAGGTCATGTCCAACTAATTCTTAATGATGCTGAATGCTAGCAGTGAAATTTAAAGGCTTCAAATTTTTAATTGTTCTACATCACTTTCTGTGCTAACGACTACACAAGGCTAGCTGTGGACTGAAGAATGCATTTCCCTATCTTCAGTTTATTTCAGTCTATTCAGGGGAGTCACTATGTAATTCAATTCAAAACTGTGGTATAATAAAGAATTTTTTTTTTTTTTTGAGACAAAGTCTCTCTGTTGCCCTGGCTAGAGTACAGTGGCGTCAGCCTAGCTCACAGCAACCTCAAACTCCTGGGCTCAAGCGATCCTCCTGCCTCAGCCTGCCGAGTAGCTGGGACTACAGGCATGCGCCACCACACTCAGCTATTTTTTTTCATTTTTAGTAGAGATGGGGTCTTGCTGGTGCTCAGGCTGGTCTCAAACTCCTGACCTCCAGTGATCCTCCCACCTCGGCCTCCCAGAGTGCCAGGATTACAGGTGTGAGCCACTGCACCCAGCTAATAAAGAATATTATTTGGTTTTTTTCTCTCATTCCTAGCACAGAGCTTCAAAATACTCTGGAATTTCCTTTATGATAGGAGTGTCCTTGTTATGCTAATGAGGCGATGTGTGCCAGGGGCCTGGATATCTTGAAGATGCGGCCTGGTCACCAGAGAGACCATGCACATATTAGAGATTTGCGACTTTTGTTTAGCCACCTGGCCTCTGGGAAGGGGAGCTGGAGATTGAGTTCAATCATGTGGCCAATGGTTTAATGAAATCCCAATAAAAACTCTGCACACCAAGGCTCAGAGGAGCTTCCTAGTTGGTGAGGGAGAGCTATTCTATGAGGAGAGGGCACAGAAGTTCTGCATCCCCTCCCAGGCCTGCTCTGTGTTTATCCTTTATAATAAAACTGTGTTAGCAAGCATAGTGCTTTTCCGAGTTCTGTGAATTATCAGACCCGAGGACATGGTCAGTCAGAAGTGTGGGTGGCCCTGGGGACCCTGGAACCTGCTGCTGGCATCTGATGTGAAGAGTATCTTGTAGAAGACTGAACCCTTCACCTGTGGAGTCTAATGCTAGTGTCAGAATTTAATTGCAGTACACCCACTTGGGGTGGTAAAGAATCTAGAACAATCATGACTGGCTTTAATTCTAAGCCTAATTCAAAAGTACCTTGGTTCAGACAAATTGTTTCCTCACACTATCCTTAAAAATCTCTGCTTGGTTCCAGATCATAAGTCATGAAGTCAGGGATCTCCAACAGAGGTAAGTGAGAAAGGTATTCCAAACAGGGCAGGGGGGATCTGTGTTCAAGACAGATGTAGACCCAAATGTGGACCCAGATTTTTCATAGTGTAATAGAAGGCCACAAGAATGTCTTCTGAAATATCAATGTGCCCAAAATCTACCGTTAGGACATAGACTATCCAGGCCAATGCGTATCACCAGAGGACAGGCTGAGGGTGCAGAATGACTGAGCAACATGTAACTTCCCTTGCAAAAGACAAGGGGCACAGAGGGAACCTCCGTTCTCAGGAAGAAGGGAGCCCTCGGGGGTGCTGCTCAGGGGCGCGGCTCAGGCCTGCCCACCTCCTCTGCTTTCATAACTCCTGCAGCTACTTTTTTAAAAGTGCAAAAGACACAACAGCCTGAATTCCTGATAATAAGGGCTCAGTTAAATAAATTATAGGACACCCATCTAAAGAGTACTATGCAGCCACGAGCAATCATGCTGTAGGAGTGTAATGGTGCGGAAAGCTATTTGCTATAGATCAAGTGGAAAAATGAAAGTGACAGAAGACTGCCTTTGGAGGAGGCTCTGTTTGTCCCAGGGGATGGGACAGCCTGGGTTCTGTCCACAATCACCTTCCCTCCTCCCATCCTTCCAACACCTTCCTCAGGCATCCCTCAAGTGGCCTCCGGCTGCCATGCCCAGCATCCCAAACCCTATTCTTTGCCAGGTCCTCTTCTCTCTGCGGGAAGAACAACAAAAGGAGGGAAGGGAAGGAGTGGAAATGGGGTCAGTAATGGCTGTCTCTCCAGTCTTGCCTTCATCTGGGTAACCTGATGCTGACTCGGTGTGCTGACTACCGAGGGGCTCCAGAGAGTTGCAACATTTACCCCTCCAGGAAGGGTGCCTGATTCTAACTGAGTCAAACGAGGGACTCATTTATTCACTGAACAGAATAAATGGAGTGGTGCCCGTGGAGTGGTGGGCATGAGAGGCGGACACAGAATACAGAGAGAGAAGAGACAGTCCAGCCCTGCGAGCGAGCGGCTGACAGCGGCACGTCAGATCCAGGCACAGGCAGCCTGGAACGAGGCGCGAACAGCGGTCTGCATAAGTAAGAAAAGCCTTCTTCACAGAGGAGGCCATGTCCGCTGGGCTCTTAAAAGCTGGGCAGGGATTTGTCATGCAGAGAAGAGTGAAAGGAAATTCCAGGAAGGATAATCAGAATGTGAAACGCTAGGCTCAGCCTGCTTTGGAAACAGGGCGAAGTCCAACGCACCTGGAGCACAGAAAGGAGGTGGCTGCATGTCTTCATCACACACTTCACTCACCACCTTTAAATCACTGACCTGTCTGTTCACCCCTCCAGACTGCAAGTCTCCTGGGTGTGTCTTAACCGTCATTATTTTCCCTGTGCCTTGTATGCACTAGGTTCAAAAGTGGGGCTGAAGGTAAAGGGTTTTGTGACATGCTGGGTTTGGACATCATCCTACACACAGGGTGAAAGCAGAGACTCTGCTGAAGACTTTAAACGACAGGACGGAGGAAGCACATCTGTCTTTCAGGGAGGAAAATCTGCAGGATGTGTCTGTGTTGGGGACGACAAGGTTCCGTAGTGAGGGATTGGAGGCAGGAGGAATAGCAACGGGATTGTGATGACGAAACAGGTTTAGGATATTTATGCCACAGAATCCATAGAGACTGGTGACCAAGGGACTGCTAAGAAGATGTAGTCAAAACTGACACTGTGAAAAATGGGTGGCTGGCAGGCATCCACCATGACTGAGAACAGAAAAGGCAGGTAATTTTTTTTTTATTACAGCATATTATGAGGGTACAAATGTTAAGGTTACGTACATTGCCCTTGCCCCCCTCCTCCCTCCAGTCAGAGCCACAAGCCTGACCATCCCCCAGACGGTGCGCATCGCACTCATTATGTATGTATCTACCCATCCCCTCCTCCCCTGTCCAACGCCTGATAAATGTTATTCCTATATGTGCACTTAGGTGTTGATCAGTGAAACCAGTTTGCTGCTGAGTACAGGTGGTGCTTATTTTTCCACTCTTGGGATACTTCACTTAGTAGAATGGGTTCCAGCTCTATCCAGGAAAATACAAGAGGTGTTATATCACCGTTGTTTCTTATAGCTGAATAGTACTCCATGGTACACATATACCACATTTTATTAATCCACTCGTGTATTGATGGGCACTTGGGTTGTTTCCACAACTTCGCAATTGTGAATTGTGCTGCTATAAACATTCGAGTGCAAGTGTCTTTTGTATAGAGTGTCTTTTGTTCTTTTGGGTAGATAAGGCAGGTAATTTTTAAGCTTGAGAGGATTAACCTAAATTTTGGATTAACCTAAATTAACTGTGATGTCTAAAGCTCCAAGGTGAAGCAATCAGTAGGCAACTGAAACCTGGGCCTGGGACTAGAGAGCAAACGGAAGCAATGCAGATTTGGTAGATGCCCTGACGGGACTCGGAAAGAGGACTAAGGACATGACCAGAGTAAACCATATAAATGCTCAGGCAAAGGAGGGTGGATGGGGGAGGGAAGAGGGTGGTCCAGCCTGCACAGGTCGGTGAGCTCAGAAAGGCCTGCAGGGCATTGGGAACCTCAGCAGAAGGGGTTTCAGAATAATTGTGGGTTATTGTAACCAGGAATTGAAGAATTGGGGAATCGGGGACTCTCATGAAGAAATCCATGGTCAACCGAGGTTCTCAAGGTAGGTGTGCTGCTGCAGGAAGCCAGTCCTGACCTTTCAGCATCCTGAACGCTCTGCTGCCTGCCTTTCTGCATCCAATCTTCCTGCCTTCTGCTACTCACCTTCTATAAGCCCAGGCTTGAAAGCAGAATCACAAAGAAATTACTGCAATTCCTTAGTGCAGAAGACTTGCAAAGGAAAATCAAATCTCCCAGATATCAGGATAAGAGGGGAAAATGCATCCACTTTTTACACCAGCTGTTCCTGTACCAAATGAGTTTCATTTAAATGATCCAATATCTTCACCCTGAACTGAGACCATGTGAAACAAACTCGCTGTAAGGAATGCTTCTTTCTGTGCATTTCTTTTTGCTCCTGCACAGAGTATAGCTTAGATCCTTCAGGTATAAGAGAGATAAACCACTTACAACAGGGCAGTACCTTGAAGATGAACCACCCATATTTTACAACCACATATTTGTGTACTTCCACCTCTTTGATATTTAGTATCACAGCCCAGAATGGCGGTGCTATAAAAAGTAAATTCCACCATATCCCTAAAATTACAAATATCCATTTCTTATAATGTAATAAGACTCTCTAATAAGTTTAGCACAGACTCATTGTTCTAATTTAAATATGAGCACAAATTTCCCTCTAACATATTAGGTAATATTTTCTAAAATTTTAATATTTTTAACTATGTTATTGTCAAGGCAACTTCACATTTCAATTACAACAGCTTAGGAAAGAGAAAAAGAGCTATGTTATTTCAGAAAAGAATGAAACCTGTCTGAGTAATAATGCTGTCATACTTTGAAATTCAAAGCAATGCATTTGCTATCTTTATCAAAAAGAATAAAATGCCACTTTATTTTGAAAATTATTCAGAACTTATTGAAAAACAACCCAGGAGAGTGAAATGGCTTCTCTATAATAAAATACATTCAGTTGATTGACTTTTGGGGGAGAAGGATTATAATCCTTCAAAAGTATGTGATTTCCAGTGGCATGCGCATGTACATTTCACAACTACTTTTAAAATAAGCCTATATCCATGATCTCGGGTAAAACAGAGGAAAAACAAGAAAAAGCATGCACGTATATATTTTTATTAATCAAGTATTAAACCCATATTTTGCTTCTGGTTGAAAAACTGCTCCAAGAGAAAAAAACAAAAGCAAACAACAAAATAGAAAAGCTATCATTCTGTCCAGTTCAGGATATAATATTGGAAAATCAGTCCTTCTACTTATCCACACCTCACGCCAAAATCAGGAGGGATGGGACCAATTATTTCTCCCAACAGTAAGCCTCTAAAAGAATAGCAAGGTGGCGAAAAGATATACATTCTCTTCAATGGTGACCTGAATCAGGTCATTCCCAGAATGGTCTTCATGGCTACTGTTCCCTTAGCCAGGAATGCTTGTCCTCTGCTTCTTCCCTGCTGCTCAGTCCTCATCCTGGGCAGTGAGACCCACCTCCTCAGGGAGACCTTCCCGAATCACCTTACCTACCCTGCTTCTGAAACACGCTCTTCTCTCTCCTGGAATCCTGTTCAGTGTCTCTATTGCTCTAATTCATATCTGTTATTACCTTATTATTCTATTGTTTCCTAGCATGTTGTCTGTTTCCCTCAATAAAACACAAGCTCAGTCTTGTCGTTGAGCCTCCTCTGGGTCTGGAGCAGTCCTAGTACATAGTAGACAGGCATGCAATAAACCTTTAAACTCTGCTAAAGTTGTAGTCACCACCAGAAAAGAATATTTTCATGCATTGTACCAAGAAGGTAGGTCTTCTGTGTTTCAGACCCTGGAGGTCCATATCCTGTCCAAGCAGTGTCCCCTCCCTGCAGGTGGAGCCCACTTGGCAGAACACATTCTCCAGAAGTTGAAAGACTGCTCGGCAAAAGCCACTCATAAAGTGGTCATGTTTGGGCCCAAGAAAATAGAGGGCACCTCAAGAAAAGAAATGGAGCCCTAGCCCATGTCTGAAGCTTATTTCCACCGTTCCACTGGAAAGCAAAGAAGCGAGCTCCTTGGACGACGGGCTTCTGCCTGGACCCTTCTCCTTATTCCACCCTGTGGCAGCTGCACTAACCGCTCACAGCCCATCACACTCCCAGCCTTTCATGTTTTAAAGGCTCATGGACTTTGGAAATGATACCAGGTTTATGTAGACTAGATGCTACTTTTAACAATCTGCAAGTGCATTATCATTTCCTCCTAATTCATGTTGAGACAGCAACACATGCCAAAGCAAGGCACCTTCTCTGACCCTCACAAAGGTCAGACCTTCGGAATTTGAACTTGTTCCTTTGGGATAAGTCCTATCACCAGCACTCACTAACAGACTGGTTTTTTTTTTCCAGTGAGGTTTCATTCTGTTTCAAGTATTCTGCACTTTTGATGACAAATTTTTTTTAAAAGGGAGATAAAATTGAACCATACATTCGATATGACTATCGTCATCCTTTTCCTCCAGAAAAAGTAGGAATTATTCAAAGCGAGCCAGTAAAAGAGCAGCACTTCTAAACCCTGACTCCACACCAAAAATAACGCAAATGCCAAAACTGATCACAATAGCAGTCCCCTGGTTTGACAGGGGTGTGTAAGAGAGGTGGTGAGCCCTGTGGAAACCCCTTCAGACATCTGCAGAACTTTGGAGTGAAAGTGAAGGCTAAAATTAACATTAAAAATACAAAGTATTTTTAACCCGACATAAATTAACAATGTGCCTATTTCAGTTCTATTGCTCTGGAAATGACTATGTGCTTTAGAAAATCTTTAAATAACTTGAGATTTCCGCCATTAATTTACTATTTCGAGATTTTCTCTTTTTTAACTGCAAGATATCATTATGTTACCAGCTAGCTGCCAAAACCTGGTTGAAGTTCTCCCATTTCATACTCTAAACAATGAAATTATTTATTGGTAATTGTGTTCCTTATCTACCCACTGGTCCATTTGTGGGGGCAACATTTCAAAATGCCTTCATAAAAAATGATAAGAAAAATGCGGTTGCTGGCATTGTGAGGAACTCCCACACAGCACGGCTCGGAAAGGTTGGGCTTAAAGGCTTTGAAAACTTTGCTGGTTTTCAGCTACAACTGCTTTAGAATAGTCCTTGTCCGTAGACAGAAGAGCCACAGAGTAAGATTATAATGCTATAGGCCATTTCCAGAAATTTCCCATAGCTTTACTACATGAACAAGGACAGTAAAGAGAAACGGGGCTGCGGGGCTGGGAATGGGGTACCTGCCGGCGAGTGATAACAGCCCTTGAAGGAAATTTAAAATGCTTGTTGGAAAGCAGCAAACTGCTCAAGTGTCGTCACCGAGACAGAATCATCAGCATAAAACTGTCCTCTCTCCTGCCTCCTGGACACTCATGTCTCTTTAGGCTAAGCAGAGAGGCCTGTGTCGCTTTGAAACGAAGTCCCGCCTCAGCCCTGGCTACAGAGGGCTGCGCCCCACACCAGCCCGGGGGCCCGCCCCAGGCCCACAGCAGACCGGGTGGTTCTAGGTAACAAATAGTCAAAACTTCTTCTAGAGCTAACTAGAGCTTTACTGTGTCTCAGACACTAGCAAATTAGAGGAGCCTCTGATAGCTTTAGGTCTGGAAATATGTTCCTAAAAAATGCTAAAAATTTCACATGCTTTATAAATTCTTTAAAGACATATTTCAGTTTTGTGAAACACCATTAATTGCTTACATGTTCCAACTTGCAGAGAGGAAAGAGTTTCTATTTATTTATTTATTTATTTATTTATTTATTTATTTATTTATTTATGACGGGATCTCACTCTTTTGCCCGGGGATAGTGCGCAGTGGTGTCATCATGGCTTACTGCAACCTCAAACTCCTGGGCTCAAGCTATCCTCCCACCTCAACCTCCCGAAGGACAAAGATTACTTTGGGAGGCAGAGGTGGGAATATCACCATGCCCAGCTGAATTTTTATATTTAAAAATGTATACATCATGGTTCATAATGATGACTTATTTCTAGAATGGTGATTCATACTAGGATTATGTATAAAACATCATATATGGATTTATTAATATATGTAATAATGCATAAGTGCAGTGTATTAATTATTCTGACAGGGGCAGAGATTTGTATTATTTCTCTTTAAATTAATAAATATTTTACTTAAGTAAAACCATTATATATATTAATTCATATATCATTTTATATATATACACAAAACAATACACTGAGTATTGTTTTGAGCCATCTGTACTTTATTTTAAATTCTAATAAACTTTGAAGATGTTGAGAACTACTTAAAATCAAAGGAAACTTTTCATTCAAATGAAAAGTACAATGAGCCATTCCTAAATAGCAACCTGGTTTTTAACTACAAATGGGAAGTGATAAGAGGAGGACCTGAAAATCTAAGTTATGCAAAATGTCAACTTATCAATGGATGACTAAACCTAGGATCCACAGTCTGACTTAACAGACAATATGCCTGCAAAAAAAGAAAATGCAGACCAGTTGTACAATCAGGAAAGACCAAATGATCGAATAGATAGTCACGAGTATCTGTGGATAAAAATTGCATGATATTTACATAGCATCAATTTTAATTTCAAGTTTGATCTTCTGGTCTCAGTAGCTTCCATCTATCGTTCAATTATGATAAATGCCACAATGATGCTGACAAAATCTCAGAAAGGTACGTTGGCGAATTCCTATATTAAATAAGTCTCTTAAGTGGGGAAAAAAAAGAATAAAAATAAGAAGACTCAAGCCTGAGCAAGCAAGAGCGAGACTCCGTCTCTACTAAAAATAGAAAGAAATTAATTGGCCAGCTAAAAATATACAGAAAAAATTAGCTGGGCATGGTGGCACATGGCTGTAGTCCCAGCTACTAGGGAGGCTGAGGCAGGAGGATCGCTTGAGCCCAGGAATTCGAGGTTGCTGTGAGCGAGGCTGACACCACGGCACTCACTCCAGCCCAGGCAACAGAGTGAGACTCTGTCTCAAAAAAAACAAAAATAAATAAACAAATAAATAAGAAGAATCAAGCTATCTCATGAAAAGCCATATTGAGCAGCTAACTTTGGACTGCTTTGTTTACAGTTACCACTATACCAGACAGAGACTGTGTCTTAGTTACTAAGTGTACTGAGTACCAAACACAAAGTATACTAAATACTAAGTAATGCGGCCAGCTTACATTACCACAACAGCCTCAAAGACCACTGAACTTAATTTTCTGCTATTTCGTGTCATGCATAATTTGAAATTATCAAAGAATTTTCTAATGCTCTACTCCTGTCCTCCATGTAATATGCTTTTCTCTCCACTGTCAAATCTTGAGAAATAGTAGCACGAAGGATGCAAAGTTGATAAAAGTGCATGCAGGCAAGAGGCAAATTTCTCTTCTTTTTCCTCCATGAACACTGTCCTCACCTGCATGAAGTTTCCAGCAGGGGAACTGTATATCAAGCAGGCACAGAAATTTTCCCTGGTGTTCAGGGTTTACAAACTAAGAAATAGCATATTGGCAAACATATCCCCCTAAAGAATAATCTCAGCTGGTTTTGATTAAGTCTGTTTCCTTTTTTATTTATAGTGGAAACTGGTACCAGAAAACCCTTGCAAAAGCACACCATGTCATTTCCCTTTTGAAGAACATGCGATTGTTTCCTACTAACTGATGGATCCGGTCGCTGGAGTAAGATTCATGGCCCTACGTAATCTGCCTCTGCTCCCTCCTGCCCACATTTATCTTCCTGCACCTTCTAAAATAAATCCGAAGCTCCAGCCAGGCCAATCTTGCTGTGTTCCCTACTTACACTTGTTCTTGTGGGTACTGCCTCCCACTTGAAATGCCCCTTGATCCACACCACACACACATACTCTACACACATCCCAGCCCTGGCAGCCCCCAGGAGTTGTGGAGACCCAGGTTGCTCTCCAGCTCTCCCCTCGTTGACATCGTTGAAGGAAACTGAATTTGAAATATGCCTGGCACAAACGAGACCCTCAGTTAAAGTTAGCTCCCTCCCTCACCTTCACTTCCCAAAGCCCTAACCACCCTAACCCTGTGCAGGTAGAAAGCAGTGCTTCTGCTGTAATTCTGCTGTGGTTCAAGACATGCTTAGAATTCTTCCTGTGGAATTGTCTTCGGTACTGTTTGGAACATGTTCGGTTACAAGTCACAGACAATCAGACAGACAGATGCTTAGCAAGTCAAAGGCATATTTTGCTTGTGTAACAGGACATCCAGAGACGTGCGGTCCAGGACTCAGACGGCAGCTCCGTGATGTTGTCAGGGCCCCAGATCCTCCAGTTGTTCTGCCCAACCACCCTCAGGATGTGGATTGTCCTCAAGAGGTCCTCACAGTTGTGACCTGACTAATCGCCCCACCATATCCTGTACTAAGGCATGGAAGAAGGCCAAATGGCTAAAAACTTTCCCTACCTGAGACTTTGTCTTTTAATTAGAGCAGAGAATCTTTCCCAGGAACTTCCACCTACATGTTGTTGGCAAGGACTGTGTTGCCTGGCCACCCTGAGCTGTACACAAAAGACCAGAGATTGAATATCTAGCTTTCCAGCCTTTATAATAAAGAAAGATGGGGGGGTGGTATTGGGGCTGAGATGCACTTTGAACAAGTCAACCTATAATATCTGCCACATCTTCATAGTCAGTTTACAAGCCTACATGTTAATCAAAGAAGTAGCCCTAAATCCAACCTTGGAAAAATTATATTTGCAGTGGATATTCCAAAGGTTGTGTCTTGGACTCCATAGGCAATTCCAAAAGAGGAAATGCAAACGTGATTTGGACAATACAACAACATTGTAATAATTACTCAGATTCCAAAAGTAACAAGTTTCAAGTGGACATCAGTCATCTAAATAGATGATGTCTTCTGTATTTGGGCTTTAAACCAAGTCAGCATGTCACTGCAGAGTGGCATGCATGCTCTCTCATTCCTGTGGCGTGCATATGTGCATGAGCAGCCTTCCAAGAAAAGCAGGAAGCTATTTGAAGGTGGCCTGTGTTCTGTACCTTTTCCTTACCCCTATTGCACCCAGCAGGGTACATGATAGAGTGCACCGAGGTGGACGGTTTAACCTGCAGAGGGTGAACGGAGTGCCACTTTCGAGATTTCTAAGGCAGGTGGTGGGCAGCTGCCAATTTGTGCTGGGCACATTCAGGCATTACAGCTTTACAGTGTACTCGGCGGAGTTCTTACATGTGATGACCACTCAATAAATCTTTGCTGAATTTGGTATGGGCGACTCATCTGCCCTAGGGCTAAACAGTGGCTGATGCCTTTTCCATCCATCTGAGAAACTGCTCTATTAATGTGTATCAGACACTTCCGACATTTCTGATTTTCTGGCTAATTGGTTTTCAACTTCTCTGCCAAGTATGTTAGGGAATACGTATAAATAAAAATAGAAATAGCAACCACATACAACTCCACGGGCACCATTTCCATCCCAGCTGACATGAACGGCATCTACAAAGCTGTGTTGTGCCCGACCCATGTAGCCGTATGTGGCAGCCCTTTTGGGGACACTCAAATGGACATGGCTCCTGCCTGCACTGTTCATATTCACTTAACAGCTGAATGATGGCTTAGAAAGAAAAAGTGTTCTGCAGGAACAGACCACAATTCCAAGGAATTAGATCTGTTACTAATTAGATTCGTTTTATATACCATATGGCAAACAAGTGTTCTCCTTTTGATGAAATAACCTAAAAAGCAGGTGAATTTTGACATTTTTCATTGTGACACCCAGGATCGTGAAGGAGACCCAATAACACTGCCCACAGTGCTGCCGTGTGAGGTGCAGGATGCATGTTGGATGTGAACTTGGATTAGACTCAGCGTCTCCTGAGAGTTAAATGCCAGTTGGGATCCAGCCCACTGCAGTGAATTCTGATGTTAGAGTCACACACCACCCAAGTCCCCTGGTTTCCAGTTTTAAAGAGGTCCAATTGCACTGTGCCCAGCAGCTCAGAAGAGTAGACTGCAAAACTTTAAGGGCTTTTGTCAGCCAGTTCATGTCATGATGGTAGCTAGAAATCAGCCATGTCGAAACTATTTACGCCACAGAAATGCACAAATCAGAGCTTTTCTTTTTTTTTTTTTTTTTTTTTTTCAGCTGGTTGGTAAGCATTTACAAGCGCACCACTGATCGTGTGTAAAATGGGAAAGAGGCAGCAGCCTCAGGCTTACCTGGGCAGAACCAGGCAAGCCACAATCACAAAAGGCAGGTTGTGCTAATAGAAAATCATCAAACTCTAGGAAAAAGAGTCAAATGATAAGTATTCAGCAACAACAGATGTTCTGCCCCATGCAGAGATGAAATAGGAAGCTCAAAGCCAATTCCCTGGCTTTGAAGAGCTCCCAACTGACTTTCCAACTACGATAGTATCAGTAAGAGCAAACACTCAGTGAACCCTGGCTGTGTGCCAGACGTCTGTCACCTCATTTCATCCTCCAAACCCTGCAACGTTGGTCCCATCCTTAGCCTTGTTTTATAGATGAGGAAACGGAGGCTTGGAGAAGCTGAGTGCATCCGTCGGGCTTGCACGGAGAATGGGCGAAGCTGTGGATCCGCCTCCAGCTGGCAGGACCAGTGGAGGTGACCCCCCCACCCAAGAGCACAGCTCAAGTGAGGGCTGGCCGTGGGCAGGGACACCCGTGCCAGGCCACAGGTGTACGTCAAGGAACAGCCCCGACACGGGAGAAGGATAGGGGATTTGCAGGTGGAGAAGGCAGAAAGGGCAGCAGGGGACAAAGGCTGAAGAAGGGTCCAGAGCAAGGGTGGACCCTGGGCTGGTGACGCGAGCTTGACCAGAGCAAGGGTGCCCCTCACCCTGTACAAACCACACAGATCTCCTCCAAGCGAGCTTTCTGGAGGCATGCATTGCACACATCTCCCGAGAGGAGCTGCCAGGAGACAGTGCTTGAACTGGCCCGTCTACATTGGGTGGAGGAGCGTGCATTTGATCATATCCCTGTGGAATTTCCTTTTTCTTAGAAATTCAAAGTCATTACTCATTCCCCACAACTAAAATTGAACTAAAACTAATTCTTTCTCAGTGTACCAAAGTATATTTTAATGAGCTAATTACAAAAACTCTGGTGATAGAAATTATACTTTGCATTCATGTCATGACTTAACTAAAGCTGATGAGCCTGGAAACTGTAAAACTCTAGCCTAAAACATCCAAAAACAGATTAAGTATTAATTAATGATTTCCTCTCTTCGGTGAGTCTGACATCTCATTAACCAGGTATTACCAATCCTTAACTCTGTCAAAGCCAGGCGCTCCCCTGCTGAGGGTCTGCGGATTGTTTTCTTAACACCTGGCGTGTTTCCCCAGCCCCTCTAGCACAGCGGTGCTGTGCCCTTCAGAGTCTCAGACTCCGTCAGCCAAGTTATACCCTCTGAGATCTATGAATGCCGCACAGGGAAGCTTTAGTAACACAGCCGCTGAAGCAGTTACAGTGCTTTCCCGACGTGCGAGTGCCAGAACCAACAAGGGTTCCCCATCCTGCAGAGCCAGAATGGACACGGAGAGAGGACAGTCCTTTGTCTGTGCTGGGGTGGGAAGGGCAGGGTAGGAGGAGCTCTCCCCGGCGCCTTTCCTTCCTCTGAGAGCAAGAGATTTGGAAAGTGATTCCACTAGTTCACTTTGGAAATGTTTCTTGACTCAGTTCCAGCGAGATGCTAAATTAGAACATAGTCATCCCTGGTTTGGGCTTATTAAAGGAGCCACAGGCTGATATAATCAAAAATACACAGCAAAATATAAGTTCAGGATCAGTCATTGAAACTTTTTTTTTAATAATAATGAATATTTGGAAACAATACAAATGGTCAAAATAAAGTAATAATTCATTTTGACTATGACATTATGTATCATATGGCTGTTAAAAATCATGTATTTGAAGAATATCAAATCCCATGAGGAAAATGTCACAGTGTTAGATGAACAAAAGCAAAATGCAAACTTCATTATTCTAAATTTTAAAAATACTTTTTGTGTTTCTGCATATATATGTGAACATATACATTATATATAAATAATTAGTGATATTTTATGTATATTCTTCTCAATATTAAATACGTAACATATTTAATATAAACATTATATAGTATCTTTATATCTTATATATAAAGGTATAATAGACATTGTAAATATATATCTAATACGTATATTTTGTATTGAAAGACTATACATAAAATGCTGCTACAGTTATTTTTGAGTAATTGGTTTACAGGGGATTTTTATGTTATTCTTTACGTTGTTTAATGGTTCCTAATTCTCTATAACAAGCATGTTATAATTTTGTAGTAGGAAAACATTTAAGAAGCCTCAAATTAATTTTCTCACCAAAACCACACTCTTCCTAGGCGTGACTGTCTCATGACTCTCCATCCCGGCTTCCCTGGCAGACCCCCTGCCGGGCCTGCCCGGGTCAGTGACCTCCCGGCTCCCAGTGCAGGCACAGCCTCGGAGCTCCCGACACCCCCACACACTCGCCTGTGTCCCAGATAGCGGGCCGGCCACAGACAGAGACGTATGACGAGAAGTGAAGCTGAACTGTCTCTGGATGTCAGGGGAAACGGTGTTTACGCTTACATGGGGGACAGAAGCCCTTTCAGCTCCAGGACATAAGGCAAAGGCGGGAAAGGCCTACGGAGAAAGAGCAGTGGCAGAGCCAGGAGTTCCCTTCAAGAATTAAAGCAGGCAAGACGTTGGAGTCTTCCACATGACTCTTTCTTCACCTAAAGAGGAAAATTATGTTCCAGAAGTTTTTTATTAATAAGCAACTTACATAGTCAAAATATCTTTAAATCATGAACCAAGCCTGCCATGTTTAAATTTTTGTTGCATGGACATTTCACCCGTCAGAGGAGGGCAGGTGTCTAAGCAAGACCTATGCTGCCCAGTCTTCACTCTGAAGTTCCCTCCGCCACACTCGGCTCGTTCCTGAGGCCAGCTCAAAGGAAAAATGCTTAGGCTGTGGGTACTGCTGCTTCTAGATGAGTTTAAAGCTTTGCCCATGAGCATCTGTATCAGAATCATCTGTGGCTCTTTTAAAAAGTTAAGTTTCTGGGCTCTGTGTTAGGGCTGCTGAATCGGCAGTCCTGGGTCCCAACCCTGCAGGCTGCACTTCGCGGCCTCACAGGTGACCTGCATGCACGCTGGAGGTTCCGAAACTGCCTTACCACCTTAGAGATTGTCGCACTTTGCCTTTTGAGGAATTCTTCCTCAATTCTTTCCTTTTCTTTCACCTATTTTCTCTTATAGACAGCACGTTGTTTGTTCGCCTTAGAAGCCTTGTTTCTTAATGTAGTTTAAGCCTCCGAGGATATATATTTCATTGGGTCCAGGCAGTTTTCTCTCACTGTCAATAAAAATAGAGCTTTCAGAAGAATCTACTTGAACTGGAAACATGAAAATGAAACGCAGCATGACGTCATCCTGAGTCTCTCTGGGGACTGAAAGGTAGCTGTGCTGGGAACAGAGGCCCTGATGAGGGAGAGAGACTCAATACCACAGCCCAGAGGAGATAGGCAGAGGGGCACCGCTGGGCCAGACCCAGCAAGTGCAGTGGTGCTCACATGCACCAGGGGCTCACGGGACTTTGAGGGTGAACCACAGCCTCAACCTGGAAGAGTGGAAGGGGAGAGAGGCCAACAGGACCAACATTGAATGCAGATGACGGGGCGTCGCAGGCACCTGCAAGCCAGGGGCTAGCAGCCCGGCTCTTTGTGTGGCCCTAACTTACAGTATCAGTCTGGCAGGGAATTGGGGCAGCTTCGAACCAAGGAAAGGAAAGTCATGGAGAAGCCTTGGTCATCGCCACTCCCACTGGCTTCTTCTGGAATTCTGATTCTCTTGCTTTAATGGCTCATAATTTCACGTCTTGAAAGAATTCCAGAACACCTCTGTCCACTTAATTTACTAAATCCCTATAACTGGATTCCTAGAAATTAGATATCTAGAAATAATGGGACTTTACTGGGGCATCCCATAAAAGAATCATGCCAAACAGCCCTGCACGGGAGGGTAACAAAGCATAGAATTGCAATACGTGGAATGTTTAAAGTTACCTTCTAGTTAGTGCATATCTCATTCACTTTGGCATTCACTTAGAAAGTGTTTATTCGGCACCTCCAACACACATGAGGATATGTAGTAAATGAAGACAAACATGCTTTCATCCTCAAGGAGCTACACTCAGAGCGGGAGACAGGAAGGAGTCAAGCCATCCTATGAGCTAACATAACGTCGCAGTGCTGACATGGGCTGGGAAGGTCAGGTTCAAACCTAGGGAGTCCAGAATAGGGGCCCTGCTCAGGCCAGGAAGGCCAGGAGAAGTTTCACGAGGAGGTTGCACTGGAACTGGAGGCAGGAGGGCAAGTAGGGGGTGACCAGACAAAGAGGCAGAAAGAAGTTAGTGTTGCTGGGGGGGAAGTCCTGGCGAGGCAAGGTGGGAGGAAGGTCTGGAGAGGCGGAGAGGCCAGATTGGCACAGGCACGGAGGCCTAAGGATGGGGAAGGGGCTTGTCATGGCTCCAAAGGCAACAGGAAGACACTGAAGATGGCCATTGGAAAAGACAGACCTGTGGTGTGAGAATAGATGTGAAGGAAGGGGTTGGCAAGGCCGTAAAATCAGACAGCTCAATTAGGGCTTGGAACATGCGGTGCTTCAGCTAGAGAGCTCAGACCAGGGTGGGCATGGGTGGCCGGTGGTAAGTGGATGGCTTTGAAAGATGGGCTCTCAATTCCATGCTGCAGAAAGGAGGACAGACGTCTAGAGAGGTCAGCTGACCTCCCCAAAGTCCCACATCTAGATGGGGGGTGTGGAGGCTGGAGCCCAGTCCCCCAACCCTAGCACAGGAGGCAATGAGCGGTAAAGCAAGCGTTGTGTCTCTCACACGGTGCATTTATGTTAATGCACTGGGCTTCTACGACGATATGCCCAAGTTCATCATGAACATTAGACACAGCGGAACACAAGGACATGCGAGTGGTGGTGTTCAAGTGGCCTCTGCCGATGCAGCCCCGTCAGAGAGACACCCTCTCCAGAGCTCCTCTGTCTTTAATCTTCATTACAACAAATCTGCCACATTTATACACAATACTTTGTGCTTTTAAAAACAATTTAATGTGTGTGATTTCATTTGATTCACATGACCTCCCTGTGAGGGTGTTTGTGTGTCCCTGCAGGTGCCCCTGCTCCCCTGATACTGCAAAAACTAAAACTCAGAACACTGAGCTGTCCATGATTGCAAAGCCAGTCAGTGGGAGAACCCAGATTTCTGCTTCTGGTTTCCATATTTTTCTACTAAAATCTGCCACTTCTGAAGTTTACTCTTGGTGCTTCCCATAACCACAATTCCACTCTTCCAAAGTGATACCGAGAATGTCAACAGAGTACAAGAGAGTTCCACAGATGATGATGAGGAGGACGGCAGCTACACCCCAACAGCACGCTTAGTGCTCTCAGAGAGTGTCTGGTTTCATTTTTGCAATAATCCTGTGAAGGAGGTGGTGTCATCACGCCACTTTTACAGTCAAAGAAATCAAGGCTCAGAGAAGTCAACTAACTCAAGTCCAGCCAGTTTGTAAGTGGCAGACACTCTAATCCACATCTGATTCCAAAGCCTGCCTCCAACCACCAACCCGTATTTCCCCATATCTCGGGAGCCTGAGGCTCTCAGCCACCTCTTATTTGGTCTATACCACGGTCACATGTGACACAAGCCTGGTGGGTATGAGCAGTTTTCAATAAACCCTTTGCGATCTCTTATTGCTTACCTAGTCACACATGTAACAGTTTAGCCTGAGACCATATTTACACAAACTGTTTGTAAGGTATACATCATATAAATAGACCATGAACCTTCACCTCCAAAAGAAACAAGTCATTAAAATTTTTCTTTCCAAACTGCATCTTCTGTCACAGTAAGAGGAAGTGTCTGCCTGAACAAGTCTATGTGATACTACATAGGATGGGATATGAGGAACATCAGTTTTGGGGTTCAGGGCAGTGTTTGGTACATTGAGGTGGGATACCTGTGTTGTCATGAGGGTTTAAGTTTTGCACTGATGGCTTCACAGATGAGGCTGGGTACTTTGCCAAGGTTGCTGCAAGGGCCCACTGATAACAAAGCACCCAATCCCAGGCCCCCGAATGGTTCCAACTCAGACATGAACTGTGTTTGGGAAGGGCAGTGGATGGCCAAAACTCGATCAGGAGGAAAAATCAATATGGCCATGCACTAAGCAATCTTATATGAGCAATGTGAGTGTCATAATAAAGTGACTAAAAGCAACAAGTAGGTGACAAACCTTATCACCTAACTAGGGCAGTTTTGATAGTGGAAAAGGGTCCTATTAACAACTATGTCAGGACAACATACCCTGAGCTGTCCCACAAATAATTTGTGAGATGACCCTCGTTAGGTGGAAAGAGGGTGGAACATGGAGAAAGACACAATGAAATAAGCAAGTCTAACTGAGAACAAGTTATGAAAGAGGACAAGATCACATGACAGGAAAGTCAAGAGATGAGATGAGTTGCTGGAAGGACAGACACGTGGCCACAGAAGTCCACAGGGGAAAGAGAGTCGACCCAGCTGCCCGTAGACAGAGGCAGATATGGGACACATGTTATGCTTCAGCTTTGGGACCCCTGCCAAGATCCCAGCAGTATGTTCACACGGTCTCATATTCCGTAAAATAAAGAAAAGTAAGAGATTTGTGTCCTCTTTTACTTAAAGAAGTTCCACCAAGCTGTATGAGTATCAAGCCCTACCACCATTGGGCGCATTCTTACCTGCGAAGCTGATTCATCCCTGTGGCTGCCACTGGGCTCCCAGGCTTTAGTGCTGGGCTTAGACCATGTGGAAACAAAAGGTTTTCTAAAATGCAAACACTAATTCTCTGAATTCTGACATTTCTTCAGGCCACAGTTGTCAGAGCAGACTGGGCAGTCAGCATTAGAGAGCCCACCGACTGGGTTGTGCCAAACTAGCCATTAAAGTGCTACTGACTGAGTGGTCCAAGGAAAAAGTTATACCCTGACCTCACAGACAAGGTTGCAGGAGCTCTAGATAAGTACGTGGAAGGGCCCACCGCCCAGCTGATTTTGTGGATGAAGCTGGATCCTGTCTGACAGTTCTGAGAGCTCTCACCTAACTAGTTGTGTTGGAACAGGTGTTCCCCAGTGCCTAAGTGTCAACTCACGGGCTTCCTCCTGTTGGTGCACAGCAAATGCACCCTTTTATCCACCTCCCCTCTAAACACAAAGAGGCTATGGAAAGTGAGGAGCAGGGCAAGAGGAAGAAGAGTCGGAGCTTTCTAGAACAGGCCTCAGGATACCCCGGAATCAAATACAAGCCAGTGTTGAAGCACATGAAAAAGATCCACGATCCACTTTCTTAACTGAAGCAGTGGAGGGGAGAAGGGAGATGACAATTTCTTCCTCAGAACAATGAACCTCTGAGAGCTGAGTGGGAGGAATTAGTGACAATAACATGATGCCTGTCAACTTTTGAAAAATTGGAATCGGGAAATCCAAAAGTCAAGTTGAAAGAAGACAAATTAGGTATGTCAAGATTTGACACATCACTGAATACCTGCTAATGAAAAAAAAAGATTTCCTTTTCACTTTCTTATTGTCTTTATGCATAACACTTAAAAAATCACGAAACGTTTTCATAACAGCATAAAGAGTATTTTTTAAAAAAACCTTGCTTCTAACAGGGAAGAGAGTGTGACACACACGTGAAGCTCATCCTCCAAAAGAGGCAGCAGCTCATTCTTGAGCCTAATTTATTTGTTTTAACTTCCTAAAGCTTTACTCTCAATAACCCAGGTGGAAGCAGAGAGAGAAGGCTTGAAACACGCGGCCCGCGAGAGCTGCGGCCGTTCTGCTGCGAGTCGCAAGAGAGGATGGCAGCAAAGCCAGAGACGCCGTGGTTCAGACACTCACTGACAGTGCATGGCATAGCCACACCGGGCCGTGGTCGGAAGCACCAGGGCCACACAGAGGCAGTCTAGAGCCCAGCAGGCCTTGGTTTCAGTCTCCTGTGCCCCTTACGAGTTGTATAACTTTGAGCAAGTTACATAACACCTCCAGACCTCAGTCCGGTGTGTTGCGTGGAACCAATGAGGTAAAACACTTAGCACACAACCTAGCACCTTATAAGCCCTAAATAATGTTAGGAAAACCAGGGAAAAGGCTTTCCGGCTTAGGTGGAAGGTGTAAGAAGGCCGTCTTATCCAAGTTATTATGCTGGCAGAGGAAGTAACTCAGGTTATATATCCCTGTAAACATACAGATTCTTAATAATTTAAGGGAGCAGTGATCTCAGAAGCTTCCAAATAAATGAAGCATTCAAACGTTGGCAACTAAATGACACATTTCACACGAGCCATGGGTATCCCACATCTGAATTTCTCAAGGTCTGATTCCCTTGGTGTCTCTCATCCCCAACACTGAGAACTCTACTCTTTCATTCTCATGGTCTGTTTTTCTAGGAAGGAAGAGAAACAGTGAGAGAAAGAGGAAAGGGTCACCCGACAATCAACTTTATTCTTTGTGAACAGCTTTTTTAAATGCAGTGGAGCTGCTATCGAGCGTGGTGTTGAAGATTTTGGCCAACATAATAAGACAAGAGAAAGCAATCAGTGGCCTAAGAATTAAAAAGAAGCATTTGTGTGTGATAGAATTACATATCTGTAATATCCCCCTTAAAAATAAGTCAGTGAAAAACCAATACTAACTATGTGATAATTCAGTGCAGCAGTTTAAATTGACGTTTAAAAAGCTCTCCCATATAAAACAAAAACCAATTTAAACTATAATGGAAAAGAAGATTCTATTTACACTTAGAAAAGAAAACATTGGGCGTAACCTTAACATGATTAAGCAATACGTAAAACCTGTATGAGGAAAATCATAAAACTACAGAGGCCGCTGAAAGCAGAAAGACTTGCAGTGTATCTTGGCAGAAAAACTCAGCGCTGCAAAGATTTCAGTCCTCCCTCAGTCGCTGTATATGTTTAATGTTTTCTCAGTAGAATATCAACAGCCTTTTTTTCTGAGCCAGATAAGGTGGCATAAAGTTCAGTCGAAAAAACAAACATGAAGAATCGTTACAAAACCCTGGGAAAGGATCACAGTGTGTCGAGTGGGTGGGAAATTTTTCTACCATACGCAAAATGGCTTCATAAATTCCTGTTATTGTATAAATGATAAAGTCTATATAATTAAAAACAGATTGATATTGGTTCATGAATACGCAGGCAGACTGATGAGATGAAATAGAAACTCCAGAAACAGGCATTGCTGTATGTGGAAATTCAGTACGTGAGAAAAACAGAGTCTCAAATCAGTGGGGAAAAGATGGATCCCTTAAGTGGTGTTGGAATAAACGAATAGTGATATAAAAATGACAGAATGGCATCTATTTCTTACAATAGACTCCCAGAAAATTCAAAATGGTTTAGAGATTTAAATGTAAAAAATAAAACCATGCAAGTATGAGAAGAAAGCAGAGATGAATTTCTTTATTACCAGAAGATGCACGAGCATTCTTAAGCATGATTCAAAATATAGAAGCAATGAGGGAAACTATTGATAAACTTAGCCCCATGAAATTAAATCATATTCACAGTAGCAAAATACAAGACAAACGACAAACTAGAGAAGAATATTTGCCACTCATATCACAAATACAAGGAGCTATTCACAAAGAGCTTCTAAAAGTACAGAAGAAAAAGACCAACAACCTGGTAGAAAATGAGCAAGAAGTAACAATAAAAAGTTATTTTAAAAAGAATGCAGATGATCTTTAAACGTACAACAATATCCTCAACCTCACTCATTAAAAAACGTAAATTAAAATTCACTCTTCCAGCAGATTGGCAAAAAATCAAAATATTTGACAGTTATACCCACCACCACCTTTCCCTTCCAATATTCTACCAGCAGCTATAACATGTACAAGGAGAAATAAACAGATACAAAAATCCATGGAAATCTTTTCCAGTTCTGTACATGCCAGATGGAGCTGTCTGCTCTCACCTAGCCAGAGTGACAGGAAGAATGTAAAACCCAAGGTAATAAAAAAATTTGACTTAGTAGATAGAGTGGTGTACTATGTCCAAGACTAAGTCTTTTTAAAGAATTTTCAGTTTAAGAAGTAATAAAGTCAACCAAGATGAATTTTGCCTCTCATTTAGCAAACCAATATTGATCGCCTAGCACACACCAGACACCACCTCCTTTCTCCGTCCCAACCTACACCTTTGCAGAAGCATTAATATTTGATATTATCGGCATGCCCTGGATAGGCAGAGGAGAGGCAGATGGGGACAGCTGTGCACAGAAGGGAGAGGAGGACAGGTGCAGGATGCACAAAAGGAAACCGCCCCATCGTGAGGCTGAATACATGTCCTCGAGTCTTACTTAGTGGCGGCTCCGTATATATTCCTGAATATGGTTTGAAGGCTACAAGAATCCCTTATCAAAATGCTTCAGTGGTTGTTTCTTTCCCTCGTGCTCACAACTGAGATTACTACTGTAACTTTCTGGTTTGTTCTGTTCCTACACCTGGGATTTCCAGCCTCCTTCTGTTGAGGTTTAGCTCTGCTGAGAATCACTGCGCTCAGAACCCTAGCAAGGCAACCCTGCCCCTGCAAAAATGACCCTCTGGAGTGCAAGCAATTTTGACATTAGACCTTACCTACATTCCAGTGGCACATAAAATCCCACATCAAGCAACAGATGTCATTTTGCTGTTATGTCTTTCATCATTAAAGTTGTTAAGGACACTGGGGAGGTTTTGTTGCTACCGTCTTTTAGGAGGTTGAATGCCAACATAGGAACACCTCCCCTTTCTTACCAAGGGTGAGACATTGTGAAGTAAGTACTCTGAAATGGGACAAAGCTAAAAAAAAAAAAAAAAAAAAGGAAATGTTTTCTACATAAGCACCCTACCTCAAGTGGACGAATCTGGAATGTAGGGGAGTTTTTTGGAATACGCACTTCTATAATTCAATCTGGTACACTTTAATCAGAGATTGTCAGGGTAATTGGCTCTTTTGGATACTTAAAAGCAAAACAGCCAGGTCTGTTAATGGAAGATCAGGTGTTGGGCCTTTCAAAATATTATTCACAGTCATTAAAACGGTTCCAGGAAAAGCACTCCAGGACAATGCGGTGCCCATTAGGCAGCGCCGCGAGATTGAACTGACAGGCATAGATAGCGTCACAGACTCCTGGCACCAGGACGGGAAGCTCCCAGGGCCTCCACAGGCTCTGCCAGAACTCCTGTCTAGGGCCCAGGCCCTCGGCCAAGAAAAAGAAAGAAATAGGGCTTTTATGTGACCTAAAGGAGAACTTGAAAATAAAATGCCCTAAAATATGGAATACCCTGATAGTCCTTGGCTAGATGTCTTTATAACTGTCTAATGTCTCCTTCTGTCAAGTATGGAGCCTCTCACCGTGCTATGCCCTCAGGGAGTGAGGTGTACTTGAACTCGCCATAACAACAAAATGAAAGGGTCAGCCTTGCTGGATGGCACCACTCTTGGCAGCCAAGAATGAGGGCTTTCTTTTCCCCCTGATCATTATCCAAGTTTGCTTTTGATAGATCCCACTCAACAGGGTTTGCCATCTTGGCCTACTGGAAGGGATGTTTACTTTCTTCCAAATACCATCATAGGCCTGCAGCCCGCGGCAGTCAGGAAGCAGCGTGTGGCTGGGCCTGCAGGCGCATTGCAGACTCCACGTAGGGTGATCGCAGTGGAGGAGCAGGCAGAGGGTGCCCTCACTTTCCGCTGGGGTAAAAACCCAGACGGTCCTGAGGTGAGGTTAGCCCAGACAAATCTTTCTATCAAAACACATTTATTTTATTTTTTAAAGATGCATTGTAAGAACTATTCATACTGTATTTTTAAAAATTTTCCTGACTTCCTCATGGGGCTCATTCTCAACCATCAGAAATTCATTTTCAGGGCTTTTGTGCTGCAAGAAGCAAAACTCAGTTACAATAAAAATATTGTCACACCGAGGGGGAAATGCAGCAAAGTAGTTCACAAAGCTATGTGGCACCATCTGCCATATAATTTGTCAATTCCCTATTGCTGCCATTGATGAAGCTCACTTCCTTCCTCCCTCACCACCCAGAACGGGATTCTGTGAGAGACACGCCCCTTCGTGACCCATAGACTCCTTCTGGAATTCTTTGCAATCACCTTGCCTGTAAGGAGCTAGGTTAGTTTTCATACAAGTTAAATAAACCTTTTCTTTCAGTTGATTTAACATTTGCTCAGAAGTATCTATAATTTTTATTTTCGATTCTTATGTACTTATTACTCCTGGTTTAACTGTAGAGTACTAAAATACAGGGTGCTGCCATGTGAAAGTTGATATAGTACTATTAGGGAGAGACTGCAAATGAATGCAGTTTACAATTCCATAAAGATGTGCTTGGACATGGGCTTTGTCATTGAAACAGGGAGGAGGAAGGCACCAACCTGGTGGAAATTCCACCACATCCAGGAATAAAAGAAACAGCCTAAGATTCCAAATGGCTTTGGGTATATTTCTAGCATTTTTATCTCCGATCTGATTTTTAGTGATATGAATGGCTCTTATTCATAGTTGTAACATCTATTCCTCCGTATAGATGTTTTAGTAAATTTCCTTGTAGAGGTGTTTTGTGATTTAAAAAAAAAATTAGTGCTTTATCTTTTTATTAAAAGATACACAGTGCATTACAAAGGAAAATTGGCACTAACTGCAGATGTGTTCATTGGTAGCACAGTCAGGCTATTATTTCAAAGGCGAAGGTGAAATCCAAGTAAACGTTTTCTAAACTACTACTTGCCAGAACATGCTACAGCTCCTCAAAAAAACACATGAAACTGAAATCGTACCATCTGTGCTTCTCCAATAGATAGAGGGTATATCAAAGTGAATTTTTGTCAGGTGTTTTCCTAAACACAGGAAGTAAAATGATTCTAGTGGCACATAAAATATACTCCTCAACATGTTTATTTATTTGCAGGTTAAAATTCTTACTAACAGCTTATAACAGCACTCTTATTCCATTGTGAGGGTTCTTTAAAAACTTCACGAAAAATGTGTATTGTGAAAAAACTATATATGAATTTCAAAACTTTTTGCACCAAAATAAACTGATGCTAACTTGTTATAACATGTCTGAACAGGATTTAGTTTGAGGTACTGAGAAGGATAAGACATCAGTTGGAAAAGATTGACTATCAGAGCAACATGAATTCTGCTAAAATTGAAACAAGAACAAACATCAAATTTATGGTGAAGCTTGGGTGAAAGAATAGTGAAATCACTGATGCTTTATGAAAACTTATGGGGATAATGCCCAAAAGAAATCAGCAGTTTACAAATGGATAATTCATTGTAAGAAGGGACAGGACAACATTGAAGATGAAGCTCACAGTAGAAGAGCATCCACATCAATTTGTAAGGAAAAAATTATTCTTGTTCATGGCCTAATTGAAGAGGACTGATGATTAACAACAAAAACAAAAGCCAACATCACAGACATCTCAATTGGTTTAGCTTACACAATTTTGAGTGGAAAACTAAAGTTAAGCAAATTTTCCACTTGATAGGTGCCAAAACTATTGCACCCAGATCTGCTGCAGACAAGAGCAGAGCTTTCAATGGAAGTGTCAAACAAGAGGAATGGAGATCCTGCATTTCTTTGAACAACTGTAACAGGAGATGAAACATGGCTTTACAAGTACAATCCTGAAGACAAAGCACAATCAAAGCAGTGGCTACCAAGAGGTGGCAGTGGTCCAGTCAAAGCAAAAGCAGATCAGTCAAGAGTAAAGTCATGGCAGCAGTTTTGTGGGGATGCTCAAGGCATTTTGCTTGTTGACTTTCT